>VXAY01005125.1:1315963-1398606 GCA_013399855.1 Oxyruncus cristatus
CCAGCCGCCGCAGCAGCACCAGCTCCAGGGGCTCCGGCCGCCCGTAACGCAGCTGGAAGAGCGGCGGCTCTCCCGCCGCGCCGCCCTCCTCCAGCAGCGCGTATCCCTGCGTGCCGAAGCGGCCGGCGTCGGGGTCGCGGGCAGCCGGGAGGCGGAAGGCGGTGCCGGGCGGGCTGAGCTCGGAGACGTTGAGCTGCAGGCTGTCCGCCGGGAAGCGCGGCGGGTGGTCGTTCACGTCGGTGACCGCGATCTCCACCTGCACCACCTCGCCGCGCAGCGTGGCCGCCGCAAAGCTGTAGCGCGCCCGCCGCTCCCGGTCTAGCCGCCGCGCCGTGCGGATGATGCCCGTCTCCGGCTGGACGTGGAAGTCCGCCAGCACCGCTGACTCGCCGCTCCCCTCCGACAGCAGAAAACCCCCCGGCGGCTCCGCGCCCGCCGGCAGCCCCGCACGGATGTCCCCCACCAGCGTCTCGGCCGGCAGCCCCTCGTCCACAGCCAGGCTCAGGTTATACACCGGCGCTGCACCGCCGCCCGCCGCGCACAGCCACAGCGGCACCAGCAGCGCCAGCGCCGTGGTAGGTCCCGTCGGGGAAGCGCCGCCTCGCCCGCCCCGGCACCTGCTGCCCCGCAGCCGCCGCGCCATGCTCCGCTAAGCCGGCATCGCGGGCAGGCTGTGCCCTGCTGCTCGCCACTGCCGGGCAGGTGCCGTCGCCTCGCCGCCGCGGGAGAAACTCCCGAACGCCGCCGCCGGTGATGGGAAGGACGAGCGTGTGCAAGGGGGCGGGAGAGCAGCTCCCCGTCGCCACCGCCCCGCGCAGCCCCCGCCCCGCCGCCCCCGAGCAGTGCTAGGGGGCCTCCGCCCGCCTACCCAGCGCCCCGGGGGCCTGGCGTCCCCAAGGCACGGGCATGTCGCGCTGGCTCGGGCTGGCGCGGCGCTGCTCCAGTGCTCCCCCGAATCCGGAGAGGTCTTCGCCGAAAACTGATTCCTCGGGAAATCAGCTGGCTTCCTGCTGATGGGGGAAAGCTTGACTAGCGCACCGGCCGCCTCTAGATGCAGGAGGCATGCCTCGTGAAGGAGGAGAATTTAAATGAAACAGAAATCTACGAGGATAAACGGATAATTCAGCAAGGATTTGTTGCACCTTAATATTCTGGTCCTCATTTTCTTTGCTTGTTATCATAGCACTAGGTCAATATATAGCACTCAGTACGGCAGTGAAGCATTTACCAGAAGTAAGTTTTAAATAGAAACTTCCACTAGCTTCAGCGAGACCAGAACTTCTTTTCTTTACCACTCTTCTGACTCCCATATCTAACTCGGAGTGGTCTAAGAATGAACTAGTGTTTCTTCAAGGACACTGAGAATATACAGCATCATATAAATGCTATGTACCAACCATCCATCCTTCCATGAAAGCTAAGTACAATACTTCAATGGTTATTGGTCTCTTGGTGCTCCAACCGATCCTTTACAAACTTAATTTCACCCTTCTGGCAAATCTAGCAGCTGGTCAGAGAAAAGTAAATTCATTCTAGGACAGACAAGTGAAATCGGGGCAAAGACAATAAAGTAGCAAGAGAAGGTACTGTGTAGCTCAGTTATCTCCTATGAAGGGGCACTTTTGAGAGGGCAACTGTTTTACTATTTGCCACTTTTCAAGTCGTGGAAGAGCTACTCAAGCACCATTCCCAGAGTATTTCCTGAGGAGGGAGCAAAGTTGCTGTAACAGCCCTTGATATATGGGGAGGAGAAGGGGAAGAGAATATTTTTTCCAACACTGTTAAGACCTAGCAATCCCACATATCAAAGTAAGAGGGAAAACTAGATTCTAAAGTGAGTCCAGAAGTCTTAGTGCCCATGTGTAGCTGCACGAACGGGAGAGGGGACATATGAGATTATATCCAGTGTACCTGACTTGCCTCCTTACCTGCAGAATCAGGGCTGAGTGAAAGCTAGATCTTGTCAGATCTTCTTAGGCACATTCTGAGAAAGTCTCTGTATATTTATATACTGTGATAATTACAAGCATAGAAGTAAGAAGGAAACGCTGAGGCCCTTGCCAGCTTCGTTCATATTCATTGAGAAAACACATGGATCCTCCCCAAGTCACAGATGTTCAATATGAAAATGCCTGAATTCCATTGAATCACAGCAAGTTTGGAAAAAGAGCCATGTCCCATACAGCTCATGCAGTCACTAAGAAAACATGTGAATCATGTTCAATCAGGCACATTCACTGAAAAGCTAAGTAAAATCTTCTGTTGACAAGGTCAAGCAGTGCCTAAAGAGGAAAGTTCTGTATTCAGATACAGCATGCATGAAGATAGCAGGGGGAAAAATAAGATTGACATAGTTATCTGTGGTTCTGGCAGTATTCATGTATTCTGTGAAACCAGGGAACTTAAACAGTTTTATGAGAAGTAAAATCGTATGTAACCACTGCCCAACTACATGTTTCCAGAAATACTACATCTTCAGGACACTATAGATGTTCTGCCTACTGTGAGCATGAACCTTACCTTGTAAGCATTCCTCCACCTTTTTCATCCTCCTGCCTTCTCTGAGTCTATTCTTTCCATTCCTTTCTTAAACTTTTTCTCTTCCTCTCTTTTGCCATGTTCATGACCTCATTCTTTTCTTCCACAAACCACAAACGGAAGTTTCTAAATCTTGAGGAGATGTTTGTCATCTCCTGGATATATTTAGCTACCCCTGCTGTTCCCCATCTTCTCAGTGACATGCTAACCTACACAGAAAGGGGAAGTAATATACGTAAGACATGGAGGGAAGCTGCCACAATGACATTATCCCAAAGGAGGCAAGGTTTCAAAGTTTTAGTGCAGTAGCTCCCTCCTACATCCTCCACAGGTCGGTCTCATAGTGAAGACACTTACCAGCTCCTCAGATCTACCAAGTCTTCTAGTGTAAAAAGTGGATAGGAGGATAAGCATAACATTATCTGAAGATGAGGTGTGTTGGTTAGAGCACATTAAATGCCTGTGCATTCCAGTTTAGAAGGGATCACCTGTGTGTAAGCCAGCATGCTCAGTTAGATGGCAGAAAGTTACTTCTCCAGTTACTGTTCTCCATTCGCTTTCCTGGAGGTGGCCACCTCTGACTTCATAGGCAGGTGAACAACATGCAAATCCACTTTCGAACCTCTGAAGTTTCAAACCGTGCCTCTTCAGGCAACCCTGCACGGGCATCCCTCTAATCCACTCTGCAAGGCAGTGAACTCTGGTGCTCCCGGAGCAGCTCTGCATGCCAAATTCAGCTGTCCTTGTGGCAAGGATCCAGCCTCCAGGAAAGGACCGAGGAAGGAAACTGGAAGGTGATAACTGTTTCAGCTGCTCAAACTTAATCGGCCAGTATTTGTAAATCACTATTTACCATCATTTAATCCTCTTGGATTAATTGGAAATTCTTTTTCCTTCAAGGGGAATTTAACAAACAAAAGCTGTGTGTGATACTAGAGTATGAAAGATCACTGAAACAGAGATAGTGTTGTTACAACCATGAAGGTCTATCATTAACAGAGTTAATTCTACCCACAAACACTGCCTTGCCCACGCAACAGCTGTGGCAGCTTAAGATGTGACCCTCCCATGGTGAAGACATGGCTGAGGTGGTAAAGCAGCATGACTGCTTCCTTTTCTACAGCTCTCTGGCTCACTGCAAACCATCCTCAGCAGCAGCAGCAGTTTAAGCCAAACCACCTGACTCGGGACTGACGCAGGGTGGGAGCGCTACAGGATCCGTTCCAGTGCTCATTAGATGGGCGGTAGCAGCCAGCTGAGGGCAGAGCGTGGCTGAACTGCTCCAGACAGAGCTGAAGCAAATAAAACCTGAAAATCTTTCCATGAAGTTATTTCCTGTGCTGAAGGAAGACAGTATGGTTTCAGCTGCTTGTTGCTGCCTTTTAGCCAGTGGGTACCACGCTTCCATTTCTGCCTACCAGGTGGTGTTCCCTGATCCTTTGTGGGTTTAGTTTAAGGACAAAGATTAGCTTAAGCAATGCTGAAACAATGATTTCTGTTAACCCCACTGATTTTTTTTTTTCCTATACTGGGTTACAGAGCGCCTGTATAAATCAGCTTTCTGGCAAAATTGTGTGAGGAAGCACTAATACCTTCAACTATTGCAGCTGGATCTAAGAAAGGATATCTGTCTTCAGCCTCACTGGCTGGGGTCACTATCGATGTTCAGCCTGGAATATGTGATATATGGAGAAAGCGTTAACTTTGCAGAGCATCAGGTGTTTCATTATTTATAGTTCCCCAGGCTCACATATATTGATTCCAGCAACACCTCTTTGAAGGAGTGTCAGCTGCACAAAAGATTTGCTGGTGACCAAATGGAGGCTGGTCACAGTTACTGTAATAAAAAGCTATGTATGGGACTTCTCTCCTTATAAATGTGATGAAATGTAATTAAGAGTAATTTTTAATTCTTTTTTCTGGTAGCCATCCCTTCACTCTTAATCACAAACTAATTTGCAGGACTAATTTTGCTGTGGAATAGATGAAGAATCTCTGAGGAAGAATCATGTGGTTGCCAGAATCTGACAGTGGGGGAAATAATGTACCCAAGTCTGTCAACAAAAGTAGGAAAGACTTTCATACTGCTTATGGTACAGTAGTAGTGGGTTTTTCAGTTTCATTCCAGATATACCATGATGCCTCTGCTCCTGTAGAGGATGTTGCTGCTGCCTTCTGTTGGCAGTTATTTCAGAATTTGTCACTCAGATATAACTTACTAGGATTACCCAGATCAATATTGTCACATTAACTTTCAGTTCACTTAACTCATATGCTATCATCCAGGCCTAATCATCTGTCCCGATGTTGTGTTTTCATTTTATGGATCTTCATTAATCTCTTTGCTGTAAATGCTGTTCTGTTTCTACTACACACCTTCCCAGCTGCAAACCCAAGTGTCACATCACTTGTCAAGATGATTGCTCAAATAAATATATTTGGATGTGCCTGGAAAAATAGAGCTCTCTGTTCTACACACGTTAAATTTATCCCATGATGCCCTGCAGGATGAAGACATTTCTTGTTATGCACAATACATAAGTGATTCTTTATTATGAACAAAGTTTATAGAAAATATAAATAAAATATTAAAATATTAATATAATTGAGATTCTACTACATAGATGTTCATTCAGATTTTGACATTCTAACCAATTTTTTATCTGTATCTATGTTTAGTTTATAAACTTAACCACAGATTTCATTATTCTAGCAATGAGTTTTATCCAAAAGGCCCTATTTTTGTTTGTTGTTCCCTGCCTCATTTGTTTTGCAATCTGTATAACAATTAACATGTTATAAAGCTATCTTTAAGACAAAAGGAAGGCTTCTTTCTTTTGCTGTCTGTTATTCCAACAATCTGATGCAGATTTGAAGCAATCCCTTTAAGATGGGTTCAAAGGTTCATCCATATGGGCCAGGAATAAATATACAAGAGCTTCCCACTACATGGGTTGCATTCCACATAAAGCTGTCTTCTGCCATCTGCTTGCCACTGCTGAATCCGGGCCTTAGTGGTCTCTCTAAAACTTGGAGGTGAGCTCCAGAAAGCTTGATAAAATATAATCCCAGGCTGAATTTAATACACCTTGGATATAATATCTCCCTTGACTACTGTGTTGAGTTTTCATACAAAATGTATGAGATTATCTAGATTATCAACTTTTGTCACACAATAATGGACCGCAACCTGCAATCAGATCCAGTAGTCAAATTCTATTTGTGTAGAAGAGCAAAAGAAAAAAAGATGTAGATATGAGAAAAAAAATGGGAACAAATCCTGTTATCTGATGTGTTCGTCTGAACTGCAGATGACACCAGAAGTATGCAATGTCCAAACATTTTTGCAGGAGGTCTAAATCTACAGATAATCTTCATCTGGATGCAGCCTCTTAACTCAAGGACATGAGTGCAGCATTAGAGAAGTTATTCCATATCTACAGGACGCAACATCCTAGCATTTACTACACTCTCTAAATCTCTCCCTCTCTAAACTTTGAAGCTTTAAAAAGCAAGAGCTGGCTGAGGGTAAGCAAAATAAAACCATTAGAATCATATCTGAAGACATAAGAAGCCATCAATTAGAGGATTGTTCTGAATTAGCTTTTCCCAGATTTCCCTTCAGTGACATCAGTTAGCTGATGTTAATATTGGCCGGCACTGTGCACAGCACCACTGGTGCCAGTAAGCCAAAATACTGTAGTTGGAAGTTAAAAGTCTGTTAATAGAGTTCAAACTGCAAACAAGATGCAAATATCAAGAATGATTGCAATGGCATGCCACAGGATAGGATGCATTTTCTGTCACTCACAGTCTTTAAATCAAAGTTAGACAGCTAACAGACATGTTTTATTTCAGCCACAAGTGGCAGGGCTTTAGGCAGGAATTACTGAGTAAAATCAAGTCAGGCTAAACAACTGGACTGTTCCTTTCTGGCTTTCACATCCACGAAAATCCAGTTTCCCAGGCAGCTGCCCTCATTGCAGAAGAGCAGCCCACACAGCGTGCTCAAGACCTGGAAACCTGCTGCTATCACTTCATCAGCTGAAGTCCCTGCTGAGGACTCAAGCTTGTGGCACTGAGATGAGAGAGAGTCGACACATAAAGCTGTATCTTAATATGCAAAACCACTATGCCAGCTGATTCCCGTGCTGCTTTGAGCTAAGTAATTATTTTAAATAGCTGTAAATCAGAAAAGAGCTTTGCTTTTAAAAGTAAAATATACTGTAATCCATGTGTGAATTAATGCCCTTGGCTATTTTCTCTCTCTCATGTGCACAAACATGAAAAGCAATGAATTCATCAGCAGTTTTTGAGCCTTTGTATTCCTTTTCCAGATGATAATTTCATAACGAGTTTGATGCCTGAGTTTTGGCTGCTGTGCTAAAACTGACACTACCACAGTTACGTTCCTAATAGATTCACGTGCTTTATTAAACAGTCTATTAAGATAAAGCTATAAATACACAAGAACAAAACAATACTCCTTGTCCCAATATAAGTGCCCTGACCAGCTGATTTTCAGGGCACACACTATTATGCAGTACTATGTATTTCTCTGGGGAGGTGACAGCTGGAGGTGTG
The DNA here is from genome assembly GCA_013399855.1 of Oxyruncus cristatus. Classification (NCBI taxonomy): domain Eukaryota; kingdom Metazoa; phylum Chordata; class Aves; order Passeriformes; family Cotingidae; genus Oxyruncus; species Oxyruncus cristatus. Next base: position 1,323,086 of record VXAY01005125.1, read on the forward strand.
GCTGGATAGGGTGAAAACCCCCCAGCAGCCATAGGGGAGCAGATGTTTGCATTACCTCCTGAAGCAGGTTTGTTTTTGTTGGCAGCTGTCAGTAAACTGTTGCTGGCTAATTCTATTCATTTCATGTTGGTCAGGGGTAGTGGAGCACCTAGCAGCTTTTCTATAGGCATCCATTTTTACTAGGTGTGAAAATATACTTGTGCAAATCCTAATTGATGGATCCTCTTTGCTTGAGAGTAAGCCAAACTGAGTGCTGGAGACAGAAACTGATTGCCTGTTTTAATTTAGGACATACAAGCTAAAAGCTGTTCTGACAGCTTCCTCCAGCCACGTCTCTATGGGGAAATCCTCTTTTTATAGAGAATTATTTAAAAACATCATCCTTTTTTTATAGAGTTTATCACTATAGAATCTTTATGAGGCTGAGAAGGTTCCTTATCACATTCCACAGAGAACCACAGGCAGATACTAAATTATGTCTCCGCAGGGCACATTTGCATCCTGCAATTGACAGAGAGCCTGGAGGTAAAACTGACCCTGCTCTTCAGCTGGAGGTGTCATAGCACCATCCTCAGAGTCCCCACCCTGAAATAACAGCCCCAAGGGGTGGGTCATATGCCATAAGAGCCATGGCTATCTCATCACAGTTTACAAAGCCAAACAGGTGTCTTTGCACAGTGAATGCCTTGGGGTGGGGAGCTCCCTGCTGAGCATTCGCTCCACGTGTGCACAGTCACAGAGGGCGTCGGCAATGCAGGCTACACCTCCTGCTTCCAAGGCATTGGCTTTGGGCTTGTTTTTCCCTGCTTGCTTTTCCCAGCCTGTTCTACCTGTATTTCACCGCTGGCCTTTTTTTTTCATGGTGCATTCAAGAATAAATCAACACAGGCTTTTATCAATTTTAGCTATGTATCTTTGGCTCTGGTGGCTGAACATCAACTATGAGATGCTTGAGATCAAAGCAGTGGTTTTAAAGTTTCAAACGTGGAGATCACGCCGTTACCCAGAGCAGATTGTTCCCCAGTACAGAACAGTCAACAAAAATCTCTTTTTAAATGTTTTTTTTCATCACTCCTAGCATATTCATGAATACTCACATCTTTGATTGTGTTACCTTGAACATAACCCTATGTATGGGTTGCAATGCTTCCGTGTATCATACTTCAGTAAATATAGCAATCAGTGTTTGTATTTCAGAGTGAACTGAGCCAAAAGGATAGGAAGGAGAAGCTTCTCAAGCCTTTAAGAAAAGCGTAAGATAAACTTCTGTAATGTATTTAGAGGAAGAAAAGGACTACTTAGCATCTGTAAAATGCAAGCAGTACTTCTAAACCCATGTACATTCATGCCCTAGAATGTGGTTACAGGAACAAGAAGATAGCATAGGAAGACTAAATTCCTACATCTAATTTTAGGCAAGAACTGTCTGTAGGCCTAGCTTGCTATTTCAATTGCACTTGCCATGTGTTCATGCCTGACTTGACCACATTGCTCCTGAATTCCTGCATCAAAGGGTTTATGGTTTCTTCTTTCAAAATAACACAAAATGCATCCCTTAGCTGAACTGTTCTAACAATGCCTTTGGGAAAATGAAACCGGATTCCTAAACCTGCTTCTCAGAGTAGGTATCTTGGGGACAGCACAGCTGGGGATGGCCCCTCCCATAGCCAGGATGCCCCCAGCCTCAGTCATACTCTAAAACTGGGTGCCAGCACTTTGGGGATTATTAGAGTGCATCTATTTTGAAACACATTTTTTCCTAACAAGAGTTACTAGCCTTTTCCAGGACACCAAGGAAAAGAATTGATGCTATGCTCTTCAGACTTTGCCAACAAGAAAGATAAGACAAAAGGATTTGTAAAGTGTTAACATGTAGAAAAAGATGTGCAACAGATTCCACTCTGCTGGAAGTAGACCTCAGGCACAGGGAGGTGTAACTGCCTGGAAGGGGAGAAACACATATGTACCAGAAATCCCAGTGTTGCATCTAGCAGAAACAAACCAGCACTGAGAGGGGTGTAAAACATCCTAGTGAATTCAAATACCATTGTTCCTGTGCAGCAACAGGAACTTACTTGACAACAACAGTACTTACTTGACTGAAAATTCAAAGAACAGAGAAACTGGGCACTCTGCTGACTTTGGGCTGTGCCAAAGGCATCATTTTCCCTTCACACAAACCAGACAAAAGACGATTTCTGCAGCCAGCCTCTGGGCTGGTCCCTAGGAGGGGACCTTCCTTAGGGAGGTCCCAGCCACCCCAGGGTCCCCACTCTGCACAGGAAGAGCTGCTCCTGGGATGATACAGGGATCCCCTGGATGATATATGATGCTGGGATCCCCACTGCCACACAGGGGTAGGGATCCGCACCTCCCTCCACACCTCCCTCCTTCACACGGGGCCTCGCTCTGCTTTTCAGCTTCCCCAGCCCTGACCACCATATCCCTGCCTCTGCCCACCACACCCCTACATCTGCCTACCACCTCCCAAATGAAAACAGGCAAGACTCCCAGATCACCACACAAACCCAAAAAGACATTGTCCCCTCAGTAAAATCTGGATGCTTTCTCTCTGGCTCCATCTTCAGTTTATTGCTGAATGGTGGGGAAGGAAGGGGAGGAGACCATCGGGCAGCAAAACTCACTGAGGGCTGTAGGTATTTTCCTAAGTCTGGGAGCAGTTCACAACTTCTTCACTTATTCTTAAGAAAACAACACGCATGAAAGTGCTCCTGCAAGGCTGAATATAGGGTCTCTCTCAGGCTCAAATCTCAGTTTACACGCAAAGAAAAAAACATATTGCCAGCATGAGCTCATGACATGGTGATGCCTCTCTGAACACTCATTTTGGCTTATGCACTTGGAACAGTTTTGCTATTTTCTCTGTAGCTCGGTCATGCAATATTTCACCTCGCTCTTCATCAAGAGCCAGGAGGGGTCCATATCGAGATGGAATGAAAAAATAACAGCAGTTTTAATTTAATGTGCATTTCTTTTATGAGAGGGCCTTTTGAAATAACAGACGAAAATTTTATTTTCCTACACAAAGACATTCTCTAAAAGGGGAAGAGTTCAGGTCTGCATTTTCTCTTTCCTTTTCTCTCTGTCATGAAAGAGCTGCTTTCAGTTGTTGACATGGGCTGTCAGGATTTCATTGTACTAAACAGATTGCTGGCAGCTGGTGGCAAGGTAAAATGAATTCATCTACCCTGAAATAATAGTTTGTAGTTCAAAAAGTGGCATTCATTTGCAAGTCCTAAAGCTCTCTACAGATGTGAATGAATGAAGCTTTATAGTGATCCTGCTGGAGGGGTAAGCAGAGTATGCACATTTCAGTCCCAAGCATAGAAGGTACCTGACGTGTCCAAGGTCAGACTGGATGCACCTGAACCAAGATCTACTGAAATCCATAAAAGATTTCCTGCAACTTCAAGGCATGCTGAGCTGAGACCTAAACCAGTGACAGAAATAGAAAATAATTCATGGCCCTCAAATCTCTCTTGTAATTGCTATTTTAGGCTACTTTTCTTACTTCTGTTTTAGAGCAAACTTAAACCAGAACATTAGCCAAAACATGAAAATTTATTATAAGACAATATGATACAAGAGAATTTGTGTTGAAGCTTTCCAGAAAAAAATCATATTGCAAGGACAAATAATAGCACTTTGTGGCCAAGATAATATTTAAAGGAAATCAGAATGAATTGAAATATCCCCGTGGGCTTCTTTGCTTGAACACTAAAGCACTTACCCGAAATGTTTTATTTACTGCAACAACTTCATGCCATTATTGCCTAGATTAATGGGACAGAGCTATAGCAGAAGTACCAATTAGAATTCAGGAATCAGTAGCATACCGGGGAAATGAAAAATCCGGACCACTCAGAATTGCACACTGTTAGGCTGCTGAACAGATACAAGTCTTAAGCAATGAGCATTTAAATCTTCTTATTAATTTAAAATACACTTTTTTAATTGCAGTAACAGCCATGTAGTCATAACTGTAGGACCCGCTTGGAAATACAGACGGCTCTTAACTATGTGGAAGCAAATTATTGTGGCTGGGATTTAGTCATACCACAGTTGTGGAAGACACCCAAGCTGCTCTGAAAAAAAACAACCTTATTTACTTGCACTCAATACCACCCGAACAGCTCTACTGCTTTCACACCTGAGCTGGGCAAAGCAGATTTGTCAGCAAAGGCTTGGGATTTCTCCACTCTGCAGTCAACAGCATCACAAATATTTTTTAACCTACCAATTTTTGTAGTACCTTCTCACACTCTTATAAACACATGGGTTTTACATTAGCTATGGTTTTATTTTCTCTAGGTGGCCACTTTTTACTCCACTTCACTGCATATTTAAACTGAGTGCAGTTACAGTAATGGAGGATTCCCCCAATTGCCTGCAAACCACAGTCTTGCAACAGAAAACAGCATGGCACTAACTTCATTCTCTTCCTCTCCTTCCCTAAGCTCCAACCACTTATTCACCCCCTTGAGATGTTCTGACCAAGGCAAGAAAGCAAGTTTCCAAGTCAAAGTTCTTGGACAGAAAATGGCTCTCCAGCTACCCCTTTTCTCTCTCACATTAGCAGCCTTACAGGCTGAGATCCAGCTCTAAATGGTGGCTGAGCCAGGAAAGGACAAGCTCCCTCGGATGGCTGGAACTTCCTGGGCCAAAACTAACATGTTCAAATCAAGGCATTAGGTGGTCAAAACGGACTGTGGAGCACAGGCATTGTGCATTCACAGGGGGTAAAGCCAGCTCATAATCTCCATGGGTATTTGTTTCTAATCAAATGGAAGATGCATCTTCATAAGGAGTGTGCTGAATGAACCTACTGTTAGGAGGCAAAAGCCTGGATGAAATTTCAAGGTCTGTATTTAGAAGAGTTCATCACAATCTCCCCGGCCAGGTAACACAAAACAAACAAAAAAAAAAACCCAAAAAGTTGTCCTGGCTACTAATGCTGTCTTGAGCATTTATAAATCCAGCCAGAATGAGACTGGAAACCCAACTAGGCCTTTGGATCATAGAGTTGGAATAACCTAAGACAGATGTGCTCAAAGGGCAACATACTCTGCTTTCTCCGCTGAACAAAACCCCCATCCAGACAACATCACCTCACAGCCCCCTTCAGATCTGGTTTCAAACATTTTCTTCCCATCTGTGCTCCTTTTTCAGCTAACTCCATGCAATGCTGCTATTGATGGATTATACAAAAGAGAGATACAAGATAAAGTATGTATTGTTAATGTAGTAAAGACTCTTGCATCCATGTTTCTTTCCAAGGACTCCAATATAAATGAACACTGCTCCCCACAAGACAGGGAAGAACAATCCTCCTATATTCTCTACAGGACTATTTTAGTTCATTCACGAATTATCATAACGTATAAAAACATATGTAAAAAGTATCGGGTGAAACCCTGGCCTGACTGAAGTCAATGGCAAATCTCCCATTTACTCTAACGGGACGGGATTTCATCCACTAAGTTCCAAAATGAACCTTTTCTGCCTATATTTCCTTGGACGTGAGTAGCATGTATTAGGCAGATGCTCTGTGTTTGCTCAACAGCTAAAGAAAGTTCTTCGTTTCCCCCAAAATGCTGTCTTGTATCCCAAATAGAAAACAGACATTGAATAATTTCTTCAGAAAATAATACCAAATTGTCAGGGTTTGTACAGTCTAAGCTGGGTTTGGCATAACCAAATGAACTCACTTGCTGCTAGCTCTGCCTTTAATGGTAACAGCACAGTTAGAGACCTTTCCTTTGGTTTTCCACTCGTACATGTCTCCGTGTCTAATTTCAAATGCAGTTAATCGTGAAACAAGGAATACACTGTAAAGTGGAAAGGTTGAGGATGGGGAAATATATTGAAACTCCTGTCAGTGAGTACAAGGGCGATGATCTGACCACCAGGGACATTAAATTGGGGCAGAAAAAAGTGTTCAGAGAGGATGCCTAGCCATCATGGCAGCAGTGCATGACTTGCCTCTCAGAGTTTTCGGCTGCTCCTCTACACGGGTAGAGGAGCTGGACAGGACAAGACCCCTGCCAGCATTTCACCTGCTCCTCGTTTATGCTCCTGTGAGTTAACCTCAACTGCCTCAGTTTGCACTAATAAACTGGGCAGTGAATTGCAACAGGCTGGGATGTAGGCAGGCTCCTGCCAAGAGCTGCCTCTGGCCAGGGCATGGAGGCCAGAAAGGTACAGGGGCCATGATCCAGGGACTACAGCCCATTCTCCCATACACTCAAGTCACAGGCAGCAACATGGGATATCCAAGGACATCAAGCTGTTGCAGGTAACAGGTGAGCAATTCCCCAAGAGGTGAAGATCATTGGGAGAACAAGTATCTTCAGGGTAAGGTGACAAAGAGTCTTAAAATTCTCTCTGGGGAGACACTGATTTCCTACTAAATTACTCCTCTGTGAACTCATGCCTGTCTTACCCTCTGCCCATCAATTAATGTATTAAAAAGCCTCACCAGAGCACTGGGAGATGCAACTTCCTCTTTAAAGCCTACATATAAAGTGGCTGTTCAATGTGGGGAGTTCAGGAGCCACTTCACATTATTTGACCTCTCTGTTAGAAAGACAAAACTCTTGAGCTAATATCTCAGCCTGGGGATTTTTTCCTCTTTGAAAAAACACAAGAGAAAAGGCAAGGGCAAAAAAATGAGAAAATGGTTCAAACTGGAGTTTCAAATGGGCACTTAGACAGAACAAATATGGGTCCCTCAGTTCCTCATTTTCTCAGGAAATAAAGAAGCAGTATGTGAATGCAGTTAGAACATTTCAAAATGAATTAAATCCCCCCATCCCAGCACACCCAGCTTACCCTCTCTGACTGCCTTACCTAAATTAATACTAACTGGTAAAAATCAACTCTGCTCTTATGACGCAAGAGATTCAACGTACACATATGGCTGCAGAATTTGCTGAAAAGGCTTATGACCAGAAGAACTGGCAGAGAAAAGACATTTCAGAAAATGCAGCCATGAGGACAGTGTAACTTTTTAATTTCCCCACAGGTGTATGGTGGGTGGATTTATTTACCTTTGGTCTATGAGGCAAGACTTATCTGTTGGCTTAAATCTTTACTAAGGGGAAAAGAGGAAAACTGAAGGGCTTGATAGAGGAAGATTTACAGTATGAAATTTGGAAGGCTTAATCCTATGGCCCTTCTTCTGTGGTGGGTTTATAGGACACAAAAAGCACATGAAAAAATCTCACTTCAGTGTTACTTCTCACTACTCATTCTCTTGCTAACTTTTTTTTTTTTATTTCTAGTTCCTTCTGTCAAAGGAGAAAAAGCCTGAAACAGATGTGGAAAATGTAGATAGATGGAAAGTGAGTCAATCAACCAGCCAAGGCATATTTAAAAAATGCTAATGCTGCTCCTTAACCACACCTTTCCCTTTTCCCCATCTTGTCCCTGGTACCTCCGGTGTCCTGCTTCCAGCACACAGCTCAGCTGGGCAGAGTACATGGCAGACTTGGGCTTACAGAGGGATTTTCTGTGCGCAGTGCAACGCACATGAAAACACATTAAACTTGGTATGTGCGTGAGCAAAGCTGGCTCAATAAAAGGAATGAAAGAAAGGAAAAAAAAGAAGGAAAATTAGTGAAAAGAAGAGCAAAAGCAAAGACAGCAAACAACATCCCAACAGATTATCAGATCATTGAATGAGGATGTTGTTTTTCATTTAAAATTCAATTTTTAAAAATAATAATTAAAACTCATCCTATTAACTAAGGCAACTAATGGAAAACAAATGTATGGCTTCAGTGAGCCAGATATGGAGAAAATGCCAATGAATAGATTTTGGCAAGGCAAAGAAGACTTCGGAGCAGAGCAAATACAAGCAACACTTCCTCTCCTCCTCCCGTTATGGGATACAACAGCAAGGACTACCACATACATAGAGTGGAACTCACAACATGTTTTAAAAGTAGAAGAGAATGTGAAATAGGAACTGCAAACACAGCTTTCCAAAATTTATTTTCTAGGGAATGTGCATGTATTTTATTTTCTCTAACTTAATGTCCTGCATGCAAAATAGATGGTTTAGTTGTGGAACACACTAAGTTTGGCATAAGGATCTCACTTGGCATGAAAATCTCACATTTTTAATAAAAAAGGAGATTGGGCTGCGCTTTCTGAGTGGTAGCTATTACAGACATCAGCTTTGGCCAGTTGTGTCTCGGGGTTTCACTGGAGCCAGAAGTCACAGCCTCCAGAATTTCAGTCCTGGAATCCAGAAGAGATTCTGCTCCAGAAGAAGGAGTAAGTCCAACACAATGCCCATCAGCAGCACTTTAGGAATTTGGTGGGCACAGACTATCACTGACAGGTACCTACCTGGTAGAGCTCTGCAAGGAGCTTACCACCCCAATCAAGTTTGGCAGCACAGACCAGCGGTGGCCTGGCTGAATCTGGCACATTTGGCATGCTGCCCCTTTCCCAGAGGAGACAAGGAATGGATGATCAGGCAGCACACAGCCTGAAGAGCTGGGCACACTTCCAAGTAGTCAACACCACCCTGCTAAAGCTGCTGTCACTGAAACTAGTTCCTAGGAAAGGGTGGGAAGAGGCGGAACATGTATGGAGCAGTATAGTCTGGATTTACCTCTGTACCTGTGAGAAAACCTCCAAACTGGGACATAGCTCCCTTGGCTGATAGTTACACCACCTTGAGCCCCGTAAGAAACATTTCATGTTTGTTTTTTTTTTTTTTTTAACAGCAAAAATGTTTCAACACTAACATCTTTGACCAGTGGCTTAGATGTAAAATCATCCTAGCAACCACGAGGGACAGTGCAGTTTGTAAGAAAGAAGCTGTCCAAATAACTAGTCATACAGCCCTATAGCCATAGGGGCAGGATCCCATGGTGCTACACTTAATTACTGCTGAGGCTGTATGTTTGTTAGGGACAAAGATCACTGCAGGGAGGCAGTGAGCACAGCAGCTACATTTTATATTCAGCTGTAGAATTTCTTTTTCCTAAACTGCATTGATCTTGCCAAACAAAATTTAGAAATCCAATGGAGTGGATCAGTGATGCTGCTCAGTCCCATTTCAAATGCAAAGAGAAAAAAATATATGAAACTCTGCAGAGGAAAGCATGTGAAAAACAAAAAATGTAACTCCACACTCAGTGCTCATTGTGGCAGATTATAGACCACAATTATTATTTTTATCATTGCAATGCTTTCACACAGGAGAAACAACAAAGTTGTCAGCAAAACAGTTTTAGAGTCTGTGTTTCTACAAACTCCACAGTGAATTTTAGAAGACATGACCCTATAAACACAGTGTTTCCAGCAGGTGATCCCTTTCTCACCTCTAAGCATCAAGGGAAAAAAAAAGAAACAATTTTTTCTTTCCCTGTAATACACTCACTTCTCTGATGGTCCCTGGTGCACAGGAGGGAAACGACAGATTATTATTTTATTCTGCTCATGAGCAAACAGGAGACAAAGAGGCTTTTGGTACGAGTGGAAGAAGGGACAGAACTCTGGGTTGGGAGGACACTGTTGTGGCTGGGTTTCTGCCCCCCACTTCCTTCCCCACTGGAAAATGCTGACGATGAGGAAGGACGTGGGGTGTGCAGGAAGGAGGAAAGCAGAATTCCACTATGCTGTGCCGGTGTCCTAATCAGCCTCGACACAAGGGGAAACTACAGCAGCCTAAGGAAAACTGAAAGCACTGAAAATGAATTTAAAAAGCTGAGACATCAAACACCTCTTTAAAAGGGGCTTCGCTGACTGTATCTACTTTATATCTGCTTATCATCAAAAAATGATGCTAGGAGTTTTTAAGTTTCCAAGGTGAAGTCTCAGGGAACATTACCGTTATTCTCTCTTGCTTAATACGATATATTATATTCACTTAATACCTTCTATTGAGGGAAAGAAGTGACTTTACATGAACTGCATGTGAGAACATACAGGAAGGGAGAGAGAAAATGAAAGAGGATGAGGTTTCCTGTTCTTGGCAATGCCTATTCTCCATACAGGAACATTTCTAAATTCAACCACATACTACTTTGGCCCTGTCTACACCAGAGAAAAGCACCATGTTAAAAAAAGTGTGAACTGACATGTCTTAAAGCTAGGAAAACACAGTATTACCCTGAGGTATGAATGACAACAGCTGTGTTATTGTAAAATGTGCTGGCTCCTAGTGGTTAACTGTGAGGTGTGTCCCACAGATAATCACCAGTTTTGTTTTTCACATCCAGCATGCCTCTTCACACAGATATCAGTTATCATCAGTTGTTTCAAATGACCTGCCTTGGCAGAAGCAGAGTGTAAGGCATACATTTACAGAACAGCACACAGACATTTATGCTCTGGCCATTCATTTTATACACACACTTCACTATCTCTTCTGTTATCTCTTTAAACAGAACAATATTTAGGCTCTTCTCTTCTTTTTGAAAGACATGTATAGAGATGCAATATTCTGCTGAGTAGAAAGTTCTCCCATTTCCTAATGGTGCCCATTATTTATAATGGCTTTTTGTTTGTGATTTTTTTAATTTTATTTTTCTATAGATACCATGTTATTGTGAGACTTACATGTCCTGGAGTATTCCCGAGTCTACAATTTTAAGATAACTTAGAAGTTCTGACCCTAATTTAAAGATCTGTATTACCTGCAATACTAGATCTGTTTACTACACTGTTAATAGCAACTGTTTATGGGGTTTAAGAAATTAAGAAGTTGTGAAACAGAAAAAGCTAGACACTTTCTCGTCACAAGGACAGCTTTTCACTCACAGACATTTTGGTATTCCCTCACCAGAATTTCCCCTGCTCAGCTTCAGCAATACAAACCATTTCCCAGAACAGTAAACTGGGTTGGTCTGAACTTTTCCTAGGGGTAAACTGAGGCAAAGCAACTATTACTGGGCACATTGCTGAGCTGAATAGGAGGTTAAAACAGAAAAGCCCACAGACATGATTTACTTGAACATCTTCCTCACTTTGGTTTAGGTTTCCTTGGTGTCTGTCTTACTCAGTCTTGGGCTTTAATGCTTGCCTTATTTCTACCAAGAATGTGAAATCTGTTGTCAGATTTTGTTATTAAAACCAGTGTGTGGTGTTGCTAACCACCACTGGTGCTTTTTAAACACCGTGTGCTGCTATATCACTAGGATTACTCAAAAAAAAAAATCAATTACGCTGAGAAGAACTGCGAAGATGGAGGCAGAACATCAGGTCTCATATCAGGTTATCCAGTCAATATTTTCCCTGTTTCCAGGAACAACTTCCCATCACAAAACAGTCCCACTGCATAGTTCTGTCAATGTCTGATGCAGCGAGGCCGAGCCACATGGGATCTGAAAAAGCAATGCATAGAACTGTACACTGCACCTGGACGATGTGAAACTCTCCAGAACGGCTGAGGATGTCAGGCTCCTCAGGGATGTTTTTGATGGAAGAAGGCCAGGACAAGTTTGGGGGAAAGGAAGAAAAGAAAGGAGTTACCAGATCAATTAACCAAGCTGGAAATACAGGCTAGAGATAGCTTCCCATGTCTTAGCATTAAAGTTGCCTAAAAACAAAAAGGAAGGAGAAATTGAAACCTGTGAGAGAATACATTAAAAAATGCACTACCACAGGGTCATGTTACAGAAACTGTGTGGACCTTTTCTTCAGGGTGTGAAAGTCTGCAACACACTGCCACTTTCAGCACAGTCATTCTATTTTAATGGATAGAGAAGAACTACATCATTAACCTGGTAAATGCATGTACCAACATCACTAAAACTGGAGAAACACCGGGAGCAATTTTCTTTCCTCTTACATAATTGAAGGACATTTACAACCTCACCTACAAATAAAATAAAAAACCCCACCCACAACAGGTTTGCTCAGTAAGAAAAATAAACTGCATTTCACTATTTTAATTTAAATTAGCAGCAATCAATTTTGTCTATAATTTCCTTTAGCTATCATGACTGAGTTGCTAGTTACTTTTGAATTTCCTTTTAAAACACTGATTTAGAACAACACAGAATAATAAAACTACCTCACTGGGATTTTCAGTTGCAAAATAGAACAAAGTCATTTGCAGAATTAATAGATTCTGGGTTTGCATTGCTGTACTTTCTTTAAAAGAAGCATGCTCTTTACCATGTTGCATGGGAAGAAAAGAAATTGAAGGAGCAGGAAAGAATTAATATACTTACAGGACATGAAATTTGACTCATCTGGCAGCTGAAGCCATGCTCGAATTTTTGTATGGATTTCTCTGTTCATAATCTATATTGCTCCTTTATTGAGAGCAGATCTCTAGTTGTCAGTGCAGGAAGTTTGCCTGTCAAGGGGATTTACTTGGAAATAGTTAAGTCCTGTTATGATTCGTAGTGTCTTTTCCCAGTTAAAAAACCCCCAACACTGTTGGATGCAGCACCAAAGTTTTTCTGATTGCACAAGCTACAGTCTTATCACAACAGTCTCCCAACAGCAATGCATCCTGTCAGCATGACATTCTGTGGCTACAAACACACATCTCATTCCTCAGCTCACCATTTACCTGCCAGAAGGAAACCAACTCAGTGTTGTGAAGTAATCCTTACTTCAATCAGCTGTAAAAAAAAAAATTAGCCCATCTTTTAAAGATATTCATCATGCAAACTTTAGCTTTGCTCTTCACACTGTACTCTTAATCCTTGTTAAGGATTGTTTGCAAAAACCCCAGTGCAGCTGCAAACCCCTCCAGACTCATCATTCTACATTGCTCTGCAATTCTTCACGTGCCACTGAATTTTCTACAGTATCTTGGGTATCAGAGCATGAGGGCACCAGAACATGCACACACATACATTACCTGCACTTCTCATAAATGCATTTGTAGATGGCTGTCAAAAGATTTATTTGCATGAGGGTGCCCACATTTTCATTTTCGCCATTGGCTGTACCCACATTAACACACTGTTGCTTTTCCATTCTATCATTTATACCCATGCAATGTTTATCTAATCCAGAAACGTCTCCTCTACTCCCGCCTGACAGGTAAATGCAGCAAGTTTTCAAATATTTCCTTTCAGATGTCATAGCTCCAATCTCTTCTAATCTTAGTTTTTCCACTGTCCTTTTCACCTCTCTCAGAGGTTTCAGTTAATCACAGTTCCTTCTTATCTGGTCTCTAGGAAGTGTTATTTTTCTCTAGGTGTACCCCTTGGTACTCATAATTCATACTGATGCTGTATTGACTCTCCCTTGCTCTGAAGGGCTTAACCCTTCATCCCTTCTCTTAGCTGGAAAAAAAGACATTTGCAGGATCCAAGAGTTGTTACTGCAACAGAAAGAGCAAAGGTGACATGTCTTGCAAAGACACGTGTCCTCCCTAAAAAATGAAGCAGAGGCTGCAAAAAAAATATTGGCAGAAACGAGCGTTTCACACAATATCTGCACTTCCTAAACACAAGGGTAAGGTGTGGGGGTTTTTTTGAGGAAAGAAAAAAACCCCAGCACAATGCAGTTTTGCCAAGCGTTTTCAATTCTAGTTCTCTTGTCAGTGATTTCAGTCTTAACTGGAGACAGACATTTAGCTCCATTGTTGTTTGTACTGCTGAGGTCTAATTTGCAGGCAGGTGCCCCAGTTAATCCATGAATCCATGCTTTGGAAACAAGTTTGGGGTTTGTGTGCTCTATATTCAAAACAAAAACCATAAAGAAAGGTTAACAAAACCCTGGTGACAACATGCATCTGAAGGAACTTAACATGTTATTGACTTAAAGGCACACAACTAAACATTACAAAGCCTATACTACATAGATTCAATACAAGCAGGAATAGGAAAACAGTAACACCTAAGGGTTGATCCTGCAAATCCCTGAAATTAAATTATTTAAAAGATTTTCAAGAGAATATTTTAAACAAAAGCCAAAACAGCCCACATCTAGAAACTCTACAGTTCCTATCTAAAGCAATTACACCTTACAGAGTTTGACATATATCTTAAAAAATACCTGAGCACTGCTTGATATATACAGCAATTGGTATAGTAGATACTAATTAAAGAGAAAATTCTCTTGGCTAGATTTGGTTATTTTGCTAGAAAACCTCTCAAGGCAATTTCCAACATCAAAATTTATGAATGCTTATGCAGGTATTTTTCAAGCTTCTGATGCATCCTAAATGAGATTACAGTACTGCATGACTCCTGATTAATTTGATTTTATAAGATAAGGAAGCATAGGAAAAATGCATGTGAAAAAGTGTTCACAGAAGCATTTGCATTTTGTTAGCCCTGTAATCAGAGCTTACTTCAGATCCTTACTCAATATCAAAACAAGAAATGCAGATTGCCCCGTGAGCATCAAAAGTCTTGAATCATCTTCACACGGGAATGGCCATTCATTTTTCATCCAACTTTTTTTTTGCCAGTTTTCAGCCAGTTTCTTTCCTACTAGGCACAGAACTAAATTCATAAGACTTCAAGATGTAAAAGCCAGAGAACTGATTCTTAGCTGCTGCCATTAAAAAATCATCACATGGGAAGCTCCCAAAGTGAGAAGCTCTACCTAAATGACCACCAGTGAAATCTGTAGTTACCTGCCTGCCAAGTTTCAAAGGACCAAAGTGATTCACCAACTGCATATTCTGCTGATGGAACAGCTTCCACAGAAAGTTATATTTATGCTAGTTTCAAGTCCTACTAATGTAGCATTAACTTTGTAGAACAAGATTGCAGATTGACCCTTTCTTAGCTGATCAGGCTTACTGGCCTTCATTAATTTCCAAACACGCAGCAATTCCTTAGGTGTATCAATAAAAGTTTAAAAGCCTCATCTAAAAAAGAACGAGGCATTTCGAGTACAAAATCAATACACCCTGTGTAGATACTTACTTATGTGCCATGCCCAACTGATAGTTTTTCCAACTCACTGGAGGGGAAAAGAATATAAAACCCAAAACAAACAACAAAAACCCATTGTGTGAAATAATGACTTCAAAAGGCAGTGATAAAACTCCCACTGATTTCATGATCAAATTTTCACATGACAGGTAGAGAAATACTCTTGAAATTTGCTCCCATTAAGACAAAATTAGTTTAAGCTTTCTTCCACCCACAAAGCTCTCATCCACAAGTCACCTTAGAACACATACTTAACTCCAGAGATGTTTGAATATTTTTTTTTCAAACACGTTAAGAGAAAATACATAAACAATTCTGTATTTGTTCTGCTAGTCCCTTCATGCAGACCGGAAGCTCTCCAGAAAAAAACAATCAATACTTTCTCTCTTCCCATTACAGCTGATACACAAAAATATTTGTCACTGTATTATGGGAAACAGTCCATTCTAATCCTAAATTACTTTAATTTTCAGTACATATTTAGTTGTTTTTTGTTCTTCTTACTACAAAAACCGAAATGGAAAAAAAAGACATGAATTCATATTGTATGGAAGGTTTTATTGATGGCTAAATTGCTGTCACATCAGGTGCACTTTAATTCTAACCCAACAGAACTAAAAGGAAATTGGCTATTAAAGACTTAATATCTGTAAGCCTTTAAGTTGCCAAAGACATACCGTTCTGCACAACTTTCATGGTGCCAGCAAACAACAGTGTTTTAGCTGCATAGCTTACACTGTGTGCTTTAGTATACAGCCAAGAGTGATCTTGAAATTTATCACTTTTACCAGTTACACTTTTTTATGTTACAAACAAAAACCATTTCCTTACTTCTCTGCAATTATGTACAGTATAAAACAGAACTAACTCAGGGTTTGTGGTAGAAATGATTTGATCATATACAGAAGACAACATCAAATTTTATGAAATTAAGGACAATAATTATTTTCTGAGATTAGACTCCCATTCAAGATTACTTAAACTGACTTTGCAGCGTGATGCTTTCCAGAACCATGGAAATACATGAAGTAGACCAGATCCTCCTCTTTTGCTTCACCTTATATGGACAAATCTAATGTCACTGTGTATCCTACACGATCGGACCTATGTGTGTCACAACTCACTATCTAGGCTTGCTTTGAACTAGAGAAGCAGTTAAATGATATCTAATAGTCTTGATGCACCATCAACAATAGTTACAGAAGTGTATGTGATGATATTCACATTACTGTCAAGGGGAAGAAAAAACTGCTGGGAAGGAAATGAACAAGTAAATCAAATGTTCAAGAATACGAATAAGAAAAAAAAAAAAAATCACACTTAGAACTTGGACAACATAGAAGAAAAGCCCAAAAGAAAACGTATTATCCCAAGTAATAGTGAGCAGCCTTTAATTTACAAAGCAAATCTTTACCTAGGGCACAAAAAAGAATGCCCAGGCAACCACTGTTCCATGACAGCAGATTGCCACAGAAGTCCAGAGAAGAAACACAGGTTCCGCAGGAGACTTTCTGATAGCTCTTCAAAGTGATAAACAGTGGAATAAATGCAGTTTCTAAAGGAAAATGTCAGTACAGAAAAGATGTGCTAGAACAGTGAGCCAAGATCCATAATTTCTCCATCCTAATTCCAAACATATGGCAAGAAATAGACACTTCTAAAAAACAAAAATCCTCTACAATCCCACCTCTTTTTAAGTAAGTTATTCCTCTCCACTCTCGTTTCCTGAAAAGGATTTCACTGTGAGCAAGAAAATTCTGTGTAACAGCAATAATTCATGGATTTCTGGAATGAATCATTAGCAGCAGTATACAACATGCATAAGCCATAACCTGTATTTTTACCTGTTATGTTAGTTAAAATGGAAAGAGCTGTAATCAAGATCCAGAAAAATTCAAGTTACCATTCCAATAAAAGATGTTTAATCCAACTCGTACATACCAAATACTCCCCTCCCTTTTTGTGAAGTTGCTTTAGACAATAGCTGTCAACCAAAATTCAGTTATTTATGCAGCATGGACTTCCTTAAAATGACATTGTCAAACATTCAGATTATAAATACAAGACCTCCTGTGCATCATAAAAAAGACAAAAATTCTCATAATATAAACAACAGTTAGTTTTACTAGCTTTCTGTAAGTTACATTGCAAATATCTCATTTGAAAGAAGACAGGCTGGCAAATAGAAATAATTACTGTGAACTGTTTGTTATCAGTGCTGTGGCCACAGATAAATTCTCAGCATTTACCCAGCATGAAACTTGCCAGTGCAGCTATTAACACCACTAGCAAAGTTGCCAACAACTGAATGGCCTGATAACTTGATGATTTCCTCCACTGCCCTGTGAAGCGCTTTATAGCAGCACAGACAGGACAGACAAGCAGTAGGAAGGAGGCTTACATGTTTAGTGCTTGTTAGGTGACTATTTGTAAAGCCAATGAACGATTTGTCCCTTCAGAAGAACAAATTATCTTTCAATAAGAGTGGATTTATCTTAAATTCCTTCCTAAAATCATGGGAAGACAGCAAACTGTAAAATTAAGGCTTAAATTACTTAAGAGTTTTTCCTCAAGCTCAGTTTTAGAAGTTCACTGGACGCTACTGTCATAAATGCTTTAGATAAGGGGAAAAACCAGCTGATTTACACAGGACGTCAGCTGGTCCTAACCCTGCAGCAACTGTGAACAATATGATTTGACAGCGGTCCTTGCTACAGAAGGTCCAATCTGCAATAACATAAGTAAAGATAAGTACTTGCATTTGAAAGCTTTCCTAGGAAAGAAACACTTTGAAGATCCATTTAATTCCGTAACACAGCACCAGCAATGCTCAGTGGCTCTGTTTATGAAGCAAACTACCTTATTATTATTGTGCTGTCCTGCTTCTTTCTAGATTACTCTGCTACTCTAATTTAGTATCTATTTAGCATATGTACAGTAAACAATACTGGTCTAAAATTCAAGTGTCCCCAAGAAATTCCCAGAAGATGGCTCCTATGCATAAATTTGCAATTAACTTTTGAGGTCAAGCAAGGGTCTTTCAGAAAACCTAGCTCATCAAAATATTTTTGTAAGAATCTATTGAGTGTGTAAGTCTAAAAAAATAACCACCTGCACATCTATCCTTTTCATGAACTATACATGCTCCACAAAGTTAACAGCTGCAACTGGTTTGCTGGGATCACAACAAAAAAAGACAAAAGGAAAGAGAAATAAAATTTATTATAAAACATGTTGAAATAGCAATGACTTAGCTGACTTTTTGCTCTGCTGTTCTAGGCAGAACAAAATGTGACTGAATGCTCTCAGGAAGGCCAAAACAAAATTACAGAAGTAGTATGTTGCCGCATTAAAATCGTTTTCTCTTGATAATTTCTGGTTTCCAGCTGACAGGATGAGTTTCTTCAGTCTAAAGGGAAAAGAAAAATCTTGTAAGGATTATTTTAAACTTGAAACTCACCTCTAATTAGGATTTAGATTAAAATATTACTCATCAAGTCTATATACTCTATTTCGTATGTAGTATTATAAATACCTAATTTACTATGTACTTGATTTACCCAGATGAAATTTTTATCATCTCACTGTCTGAAGTACATAGCAACACTTGTTCTGTGTTGCAAAAAAATCAAGTTGCCAATGGCATTTCAGAAACAACATTGTGATTATCAAAGCATGTGAACAAGAATTCCAGTGACAGTACTTCCAGAGATAACCTACATCAGTATTGGCAGATGCCACGGAGTCTGCAGTTTGCCCAACTGCAAAATGGATACATTTCTTATTCCTTTATATCTAAGAGTTGCTCCAAGTCTAATTCAGTGCAAAAATTCGAAGGTATAATAAAAATCCTTATATTCTTTATATTGAAGACATACACCGATAAACTATACAATCACCTATTGTCTTCTCCATTGGTAAATGGATTCAGATTTGAGAGTAACAGTTTGAAAATAAGCTACTCTGAATTCTCTAAATGGTCAAGGCCAATAACTAATCTAGATTATATACAGAAGTACAATAAGTCTTTAAAGTGCAATCCTTTTGCTAATTCCCATGTTTTGATCAATACAACCACACACAGTTCTCCACTGGGTTCAAAACACAGTGTAGATTATTGTATTCAGATTTCTCCAAACTTCATCACAAAGATCTTTTGCAGAAGAGTTGACAGACCTGACACTTATCTGTACTATAGCATATAATAAGAATTAGGAATGCAGAAACTAACTACTGTCCTCTTAATGCTATTACATATGGCTCGCCAGTAAAATGGATTACACAAATCTGTACATGTCCCCTATAGACATGTGTTATATTTGTTAGAATTTTTTTTTATTTCCTGAAAATACTTTAAAAAGACACTTTGACATACCGCAGTATCATCTTCTTTGTACACTTTTATGGTTTTATCAGCTTCAGCAGTTAGCAATCTGCTCTCTGACTGGTCAAAAACACAAGCAAATATTCCTGATTCACTGTCCAAAGAGCCTGGCTGTACAGCTGCATGTACTCTCTGGAAGTTGTATCCAGTTCTCCAGTCCCAAAGATGCATAGTACCATTATCAGCTAAAACAAACAAACAAACAAACTTAGTATTTTGACTAGTTGATTTCTATCAGTGCTAAAACCAGTATCATTAACAACTAATTAATACACCAGGAATACATCACATAACATTCATGTAGATTAGTTCAGTATACCCTAAAAGTTTTCTTATTTTCTACTGTTTTCCTTCTTAGTTAAGAAAGGCTGATGGAAGTTTCCTCACAATCTCACTCAGTTTTCATCAGACAACCCAGAGAGATGATACACTACATTAAAAGGCAATTGCAGCAGGTTGCTTTGGAAGCACAGTAAGGACTGGCATTCTGAATATCAAGTTCCCTATTCAGTAGCTCCACTAAAGCTGAACAAAGAGGCATCATCCTGCCAAGAAGATTAAGGACATTTAGGACTCTTATGTAATGCAAAATAGGTTTAATGTTTGCAGATGTTTTATTCCAAATACAGGTTAAAACACTGCCATTTTACTGCTACTGGAATCAGCTACAGGGCATTCACAGCAATCTGAATTCTGTATTTAGAAGGATGCTCTCAAGACAATTTTTCAGTTACAAAAAACAATACCCTACCAAAGCATTATCTAGCCAAAGCAGATCTATTAAAATTTAAATTTCTCCACAGCTGTCAGCTAGACAAGAAATCCAGATGTTTCAAGAAGGGTATTTCTACAGTAGAATAGGAAACATCAACTGAGTTTTATTTCAGCACCAACTTCTTTGAGGTTGCTGTAGACAGCATGAGGACGTAAAGCGGGAAATCAATGTTCAAATTTTGATTTTTAAAAAGTCAAAAATGAAATTATCAAAATTACAGTTTTTTTTTTAAGACTCTACTACTAACATAGAAAAGTCTTACAAGGACGTTCTAGAAGTGTCTTCAAATAATAATGAAAGTATTTTGTTAAGTTCTTGTTTTCATTATGAATGAGCCATTTGTCAAACACAGCTTAATCCAAATTTTTATACATACTTGAAAACATAACCAGGGTAAGGTAACAATATAACTGGCTATTTTCCAACTCCTGCTTAGCACATTTTCATCCTGCTTCACATCCCCAGCCTACAGCACATACTGTATTAAATGGGACCAAGTGCATTTCAGTGTTTCACAGTGTAACTTGATTCTTTTCATGCTCTGGTTACAAAGACAGAAATGTTTTTCGTAAGTATCTGCCTCTGCAAGTTCATTGAACTGTCTTGGACTGTCTTATCACCTGTGATGCTGTGAATTGAGTCCCATCCTTGTTTGCAACTACCCAAAAGATTTGACAAAACCAAGAGATGAGAATTCAGGCTCTGCAAGTTCTGTGGACCAATACAGTCTCACCTCTTAATTTATTTGCCTCGGACTGCTACAGTTCTCCCATCAACTAGTCTAGGACCTCAGAGATCTGGGTTTAGCCTCCTGCTTTAACTGTGTTTTCCCATGCTATCTTAAGACTGTTTCTCTAGAGTTCATCTCCCAAGTTGTAAAATTAGCACTTCCTTTTTCCATACTGTTTATTTCCTGTCTATAACAGCAACTACATTATAAACACACGTACCCCTCTCCCTCCTAGGCAGGAACAATGCCTTAACAAATAGATCCAGCTGAGATTTCTAGAAGCCACTTTCCAAAAACCTTGTCACTAAAAATGGTCTTGTACAAACATAAAAAACTTTTTATGTTTAAACTGATTATTTTATGTTTTAAACAGATTATGGTTTCACTAACACATTTTGAATAAAAGATTTTTATTACAGTGTCATATAATATATAGAAAAATGCTACCTGCAATATGAGATAAATGTTCTTACATTAAACTATTCATGATCAGATAGTAGTAAGCATTCAGGATGCTTTTTCTACTCCCGCAATACAGATACATTAATATAAACTAATAATTCTAAGACTTCGGGAGCTCACAGACCAGTAACAATACTCAAAGGATTTAATATCATGTGATACATTAAAGTTTTTGAATGAAATAATTAAATTGATGTATCACAATAGACACAAAATCCTCCCACAGGCACTGGAGCCAAGTGGTTAGTTTCTTAATTTAAGAACACAAGAACATTTAATACTGCTGAGTAAACATGACTTTGATTCGCAGGACCAAATCAAATTTGGAGATTAGCTATCAATCTTTGAATAGACAAAAAGGTAACATCAAAAAAAATATGTGCAGAAAACTTCAAGATAACAGAGCCAATGCATTTGTGCTGCATAAAAAAACCCCAGGGAAGTATTCACACCAAAGCAGTATAGCAACCATCCACAAGATGTTTCTATATCCTCTATCCATTTTCGTTGCATCAACATGTCACTAACCCTTGAGAAGGCACTAATGATCAGCAGATCATAATGGAGGGACTCTGTAGCCTTGCAGCAGCAGCCAGTGGAGAAGAGGAAACCTCTTCCCTGCAGCACATTAGAAGTCCTTCAAATACATTTTTGTGCATGCAGCTCAGTAACATCCAAGAAGATAAAAGTGGCCCTACTCACTATAAATGAAATGGTGTGCTGTAGCAGATTTACAGGCCCAGATAAAGCAGAGCTCAGTGAGCATCTTTGCCTAAAGACCTGTACATGGGGGAGTTGAGAGGAAATGTGTATTTCTCATTTTTACCTCCTGAGACCAGAACACCATCAGAATTTACAGCCAGTGTGTTGATAATAGCATTGTGGCCAGAGAGGTTCTGAATGAAGTTTCCATCTGGGAATTTCCACTGCTTAATATTATCTGGAGAACCAGATGCAAATGTGTAACTGAAAGAAAATGAACACATTATATTACAGTTTAGAACAGCTGTAGGGAGAGCAAATGTCCTTCACTAAAACTACTGTTAAATGCTAGTCACAAAATTACTTAATACTAGAACTGCTTTTCTGACATATTTCATTCACATAAAATTAAGCAATTTTATGAAGTCATGAATTACCATTTCTATTGTTTTCTTTCTGTCCCATAGACTAAACTTTATAACATCCTATCTGGCATAGGATTTAATATGTAAATAAGTATTTAAAATGCACATTAAGTTCTGATCAGTTGTTATTCTGACAAATTTTCAAGTATGAGGGCATCATCAGCAAAGGTAACAGGAAAAAAAAAAGTAACAAACCCCAAGCAAAATGCCCAGTATTGGCTCATCTTCCAGAACTACACAACCAAGGATAAAGCACTGAAAAAAGTAACTAAGAAAGATAATTTCTTTCACTGCGTTAGCCTAAGATAATAAATTCCTTCGTTTTCACATGTGCAAGCAGTTACACAGTTATTTGGGTAGTGCATACAAAAGCCTGTAGGAATAGTTTCACTTGTCACGATGTCTAAGCGATTTGCTATTTAATAAGTTCTACAATTAAAAAAATAAGTATTACAAAAAAAAACCCCAGAACATTAAAAAAATACAGAAATACTGAAATATAGGCTGACAGTTGCTACTGTTTGACAAGAAAACCTCAAGCTTATTTTCAAAAAGGTTCAACTGACAAATCTGAAACAAGAATCACTTTTTTTTTTTCAGGAATATACGTAAAACTAGGCATTTTCTCTACTACAGCTAACAGGTTGTTTCTCAGGTACAGATAGGATCAGAATTTATTCACATCAAAGATTTTGAATTTCTGCACTGTTAGAATGTAATTTTAAAACATTAAACACCCAGAAGTACTGGAGTTCTGTAGGAGTCCCTTTTTAATGAGGATTTGTCCAAATAGGCAACTGTTGGTCCACCAAAATATAGCATCTAAATTCAGAGCACTTCCAACATCTGCTTCAAAGATTTAAGTCTCACAGCAAGTTTCTTTTTTACGGCCAGTTAGATTGAAATGTCTTGTGCAGTGAACCACATATTCAAAAAAAAAAGGCCATTATATTAATCACTGTCTCCTTTAGCAATAATCACACATGTGCAATGGCACATTACAAAACCACTTTCTAACAACAATCACTCAGTTACATATTTGTTATTAGCCTTACAAGCCCTGTATCACTGACTTTTTTGAGGACTGAATGAAAGGCACACACGTAAGTAACCCTGGGGGATATAAGACAATTGCTAGTGTACATCAATGCCAATACTACGGAAACACAATCAGTGTAGTAAACTGCATTTGATAATTCATACATACATTTTTACATTATTCTAAGTGCATTAGTTTCTCACATTATTATGCCCTGCCATTCTAAATCATCACTCATATTGACTTTGTCATCTTCCAAAGCTTTGAACTGTGAAAGTGCAAAAGAACGAGGAAAACTTACTGTCTTGGATGTAGCACTACTGCTCTTACAGATTTCTTGTGATTTGTTAAAGTAACACGAGTTTTTCCTGCCACTAAATCCCAGAGCCGTATGGTTGTGTCATGACTGCCTACAATGAAAAGAAAATTTTTAAAAAATAGTAGAAACCATCACATCAATTGTATCATAATCATTACTTTGATAAGGCAGCCAAAAATTTAGATGTGATAGGAAAATATTGTGCTAACGCTATCTCAGACAAAAAACATGCTGGACTGCAAGAGTCTTTTACTCAGTTTGAAAATCAAGATGAACTAAGACGTCACACAGCAAAGCTAGATTTTTACATAACAGATAAGAGGATGAACACTTAACCATGGTACTGGACATGTCTTAACTGAATCAGGGAGAACTGTGAAATACCACAGAAAATGCAAGTCTCAACACATATTACAACATAAAATGTAACCAGAAAACAAGGAAGTGCAGAAAAACATTCAAACAATGCATTGCCGTATTTGTTTAAACATATAATTTAACAGTATGGACCATTGCGAGGCCCATTTTCAACAGAAGACTAGTAAGAGAAATTGAATAAATTCACAAAGATACTGTTACAAACCTCATACAATTACTGAACAAATACATTCATTATTAGGTTTTTCAACCACGTTACTCATGAAACCACACCCACTATACCTGTAATAATTTGTGGTTCTGCAGCTTGGCACTTCACTGTCGCCACTGCATTTGTGTGTCCTGAGAGTGTGTGCACACTGGCCTTCGTCCTTACATCCCAAATCTAGGAATTCACAGTAAATATGACAGAGGTCAGTAACAGGTGCATATTCGATGTATTTTAGGCACTGTCATTGATCACATCATTTCCTTGCCACAGTCGTACAGGTTACAGAATGGTATTTAGGTGACAGTTTTCATCCAACAGTTCATCACAAAACTGCCTCAGCTGGCAAACTTCAAGGCAAGCAGGGAGCCTCCCAGTGAATTTCTAGGCATACGGATAATTTAAGTCACCACAGACCCATACCATCTTCAAATACTACGCAATCCTATATATTACTACGTAGTCTACTTACTAAATTAAGAAATAAAATGTTATCCTGAAGTCACATTGCATGTTTGTTTATTTGGGCTTCTGTTTTCCCAACAACATAAGACAAAGCTAACACAAATCATCTAGATTGATGTTAATTTTCGATAAGTGCTTGTTTTTACAAATGAAAGATACTGAAACACACATATGAACATGTTAAAATGCAACAATGCTACACTTACTCGTGCTGTTGAATCTCTGCTACATGTTACCAGTACATCTATTGTTGGATGCAAGTCTAAACCATAGACAGCACTTAGATGACCATGGTAATGTCTGATAACCTAGGTGAACAAAAACACAAAACACAAACTGCTAATTGAAAGTATATTCTCAATGCTTTGATTTTTATATTAAATCAAATTAATTTAAAATTAATTTAAATCACTAATTAAATCAAATAAAGAAATGACAGCTTACCTTATTGTACTCAAGATCCCAGCATTTCACTTGTTTGTCTTCTCCACAAGAAAAGAGGTATGGACTTCTTGCACTTACTATCACCCCTCGGACAGTACTGATGTGTCCCGTCAGAGACAATTTCAATTTGCCACTAGCAAGGTCCCAAATCTGCATCAAAATAGTTATTTTGAGGTAGGCAGGTAAAAGCTCTACACTGATTGTCTGGGTAAGCAGCCCAGATGTAACTGATTCTGCTGCACTGTAAATTAAAAATACAGTAACAAACATTTGCTTTCCAGATACATTTATTACCAATACATTTATTACCATGCAATAAATGAAATATCAAGAAAAGAAGTAGTACTACTCCACAAATCCTTTATGGCAAAGCAATAAAATAAAAAAAAAAAAAATGTTCTGCAGTTCATTATTCTGCAAACGGTAACCAAGAAATTGCGTGCAAGGGTTGAAGACATTTTTACATAACTAGGGAACAAAAAAATCCACCCCCTGCAAACTTTGTCAGTAATTTTTTCCAACCTCTTACCTTTATGGTTCTGTCAGCGGAGCCAGTAACAAACCACTGATTTCCTGGTTCTACTGCAATACATCTCACCCAGCCGAGGTGACCACTGATAACCTTCAGAAAGAACAAACATTTTTGTAAATCAGAAATAATACATATACATCTGTTGATGTAATTTTCATTCTCCAACACCGCAATTTGCTATTATTCACCAAGAAAAGTCAAATGTGAAATGAGATTTGAAAAGAGCTAGATTTCTACTTTAGCTAAATGAAGAGACAACTAGAAATTTACATGTCATACACCAGATTTGGGGAACCTGCAATATGGAACGACCCTGTTCCTACAAGCAACTTTTTCACATCCTTCAAGAGTCCATAACGCTGCAGCTCAACACTTGAAGCTTTGCAGAGAAAGACTGTTTGAGCACAGGTTCCTTATGCTGCCATATAGTGCTTACACCATACTGCTATATAATAACCTCCTAAACACCATCACCTCCTTTACCTCTCCTAAGAGGTAATATGAGTGTGTCAGAAACTTTCTGGTAACAAAGTAATGGAGGCTGATCTCAAAAGAAAAGCTCTGCCAATACAAGCCTCGCTGCCAGCAGCCTTTCTGTTTCTCTCATTTCTCCAAAGTCAGACAGCTAAACTCAAAACCTGTATGTGATTTCACTCAGTGTCACATTTCATGTACTGTCATACAGTTCGTTTCAAAAGACTGAAAACACAACAAAGCTTCTTAGGCAGAAGTACTTTGGAAAGCTAAAGTGGATTCTTCTGATCACGAGATCACAGCCACAAGCATTTCAGATGGCTTTCTAGAGTTCTTCCTAGTATAGGAACAGAAATGGGCATTCCTGGGGAGAAATTTAGGAAATGATTCATCTGACCTATTTCACAAACAACTTCAAAACAAGTTTAGGAAAACCAGTTAATATGTAGATTTAAGCAACACACAGATGAAACCCACATTTGGTGTTCCACCTATGCTTCTATTTATGAGTTGTCTGAACAAGCTTTTGCCCTATTGAGCAAGGATTTTGACAACAAACCTTCACTAAAAGTGTTTATATGTAGAATACATATGTGTATGTACAAGTGACTTGAACTGCATTTACAGTATTTCTCTTAAAAAAAAGTGCTCCGAAAAAGTAGGCATTTTTCATTTGTTTACCTTAAATCTCTCATGGGTTTAATTTGGTGCCATTTCTTTCAAATGGCATTTGTCTTCTTTTTTATAGCAAACACATTCCAATACTGCTGTATTCAAAAACTACTTTTTAAGATTAGCCTTCAGATTTCTAACTAATACAGCATTCAGGACTCTTCCAAAAATGTAAATGCCTACATAGCGTGCTATATTCACATGAACAGTGCTAAACCAATACAATTCTGATACTAGAGCATGAGATTTTAAAATATCAGGAAAGTATAACATTTCTAAAGTAATGTTCACCCTTCTTCAGAAAAAATATGGAATAGATTCAATTTCATAGTAAGAACCAGGAAAAAACCCAAACACATGTTCAAACAGATGCACCAGAAAAGTTAAAAAAAAGTTTAAAATATCTGAACCAATACGTATGGTTTAGAGATTCTCTATTCAACTCCATTCAGCTACTCTGTCATAGTCATGATTAAAATGTTCAATGAAATGAGATTTTTGGGGAATGGCTATTATTACACGCTCAGAAAATTAAAAGGCAAATTAAACCATTTCAAATATAAGATTAGAAATCATCCAATCTAAACTGTAGAGATAAGTTTTCATTACTGTACTCAGTTTTTTCCCCCTATTTTCATTGCAAATAAAAGAAGTCTTGATGACTCATTCACTGAGTGCCTTTAAGTGTTTTTAGAGACAATTTCATTACATTAACAGTGCTAGGGTATTTCTTCAACGTTTTATTAGTTTTGAATTTTGCACCTTGTCTTTGAGTTCCTTCACCAAAGAATCTCACTAGAAAAAACAAACTTTCTACTAAATTTATCACAATACAGCTACAGAAGAGTAAAAAATGTTTGTAATTTAACATCTTTGTTATTTGTGTGTGATATTTAACTTAGTTGCAATCAGTTTTTGTTTAATTTCATTTTTGAGAATGAGAAGAAAAATTATGTTTTGAGGTCTTTATAGAACATCAAATATTTTCTTATATGCATGTTCATATCATTTGTAACTTACTCTGTACAGTTTCCATGGTGGATGCCACTGGGGTTTGGGCATGGTTGGAGCCTTCTTTGGCATTAATGCAGAATTTTTGTTTCCACCAGCTTCCACCATAGCCTGTAAGTTAAAAGGAAGGTTACTCTTATGTTTTGTAGCTTACCTCTTTTTGCCCAAAACCTGAAGCCTTCTCACTCTAACCTCTCACCACTGATTAAAATTAGTCAGTCAGGAGATCTCCACACAACACACAAATGGATTCAGAAGCAATCTGGTCAACACCATGTACTTTTCATATTAGATGTGCAACAGACTCACCACGGACATCCCAGGAGGCTGTGAACGCTCAGATATTCCAGCATGCCTATAAACCTCACCCACACCAGCAGCTGTCCGATTTGCATCCAACCTAGATTGAATGAAAATGGTTGATGAATTGCAATCAGCTTTCTCCTACTGAGTGATAAGGTATCACAGGGCTGCATGCAGTTGAGTGTTGTACATCTCTAAGGATGGAGAGTCCACAACCTCATCAGGCAACCTGCCCAGGGCCTGACCACCTCAAGGTACAGGACACCCACAAAGCCTCCCATTTGTTTCTTCTACCTAAAAAGAATTTCCCTTGTCCCAACTTCTGCCCGTTGCCTTTCCTAACATACAAAAAAAAGCTTACAGAAAAGCGATGCCTGGCCACACTAAAAGCAGTTTCTTTAAACATTTTTAAATTAGAATATTTTAATTACCCCAAGCAGCTCTTATCCCAACTTCTGTGATTTGCCTTGAAATCGCCATAGATAACAACAGTGTAATGAGGTAACACACAGCAGTACCTGGACTGAGAAGCAGGAAGTGCTACAGCCAAGGACTGTGCTGCAGATTCACTAGGCATCCTCTGGACCTTAGTATCTGCTGTCAAAGCCACACCTGGAAGAGAAATAACATGTTGAAGACAACTCCATTAAACAGAAGCTCTCCAAAAGTGTATTATACAAACATATATACCTACCCATATACTGCAAACAAGGGCCTGATACAAGCCTGTAATATTAAATCTCATCCTTCAGTGACATTTTCACATGCAACTCAAATCTACTGCAATCTTTATTTTGGCTCAAATCTTTTCCACATTGATTCTACTACATATGTAGCTACACAACTTCTAGAGTAGAAAACAATGTTTCTGGTGTTGGAAACAAAAGAAGTCTAACTAGGATCAGCATCCATCTCTTTATCCGGCTTCAACTGCTATGGAAATCCAAACATCACAGAAATAAACACGATCCTGAGAAGAATTTGCTAACTTAGGCCCTTTTGTACACTTTATTATGCCATCCCTATGCAGTGGTTGGCATCACACAGTGGTGCCAGAACTACAAAAGGTTTAGTCCCACTAAAAATTTCAGACTACATCTTAGGATTTATAACCTTATCTCAAGAACAGCAGATCACTTCTACCAAAATACTCTTTGTGAAGTATAGTTTTGGTGCACACTGGTGAATTTAACTCACTGCTTTATTTCAATTCCTAAGCTAACTTCTGCCAGTTGATGACAAAACCAATATTTGGGCAAGATACTCAGGTTAAAACAAGAAACAGCAACAAAAGAAATCTGATTTTTAACCCCAACATATGATTCTATTAAAGGAAGACTAAACTTGAGGAAACGAATGCGAGCAAGTCTTGATCCCACAGTTACAGGCAACCATGCGTGTTTTTTAAATGGTTGAGGGTCCATTAACACTCACATTTGTTAACTTACAAACCAAGACACAATCGATTTTCCACTGTAATTGTAATAAGCTCGAGCACAATAAAAGATCAGCAGCTAAAACTAAGCTGTCACAAGAACAGAGCAGGATTCATCAGTAACAGTGACAATTAGCAACGACCAGTGTACCAACATAGAAATATAACTCTTCCGAGCACAGACAAAAACAAATTATACTAAAATTATTAGACCCTAACATCTCTTCCTCAAAGCAAGGTGGGGAAATCTACACCTTTCTGCTCTGGTGATGCAAAACATGATATATTCCTTCTTGTCATTCAACGGCCTCCTGGTGTGAACCACCTCCTTCTGGTTCACAACAAAATACTAAGAGCAACTCTGGCACAACAGTGGAGGCACCAGGGATCTGTGGGTCTTGGCAGAAGAGATTCCTACAACATTTTTGTGATGATGTTACCAGGGAGGTGAAACCTCACAGAAAAAAAATTACCATTCAAACGATGACAGCAAGCTGACATCCACTAAGGCTCAGGGAGGTGCATCTGTATCTAAATCCTCCTCTCACCTTCTATCCTAGAACATTTACCAGCCACAAAACTCCCTGCATTAATAATGTGAAAGAATGGAATAGCATTATCCACTACCATGAAGTATGGATTCACATCAAGAGGAAGACTGCTCCTGCTACGATGGAGGATGTCTTGTTCATACAGGAAGCCAAAAAATCCATACAAACACTTGCAAAATTTTACTTACCAGGCCCAGGTGGGTATGGGTGTGTACCAGTAACCACATACTCAACTTCTTGTCCTAAAGCGCAACAACATGTTGTATTAATAATTACATTTCATACTGCATTGCAAATAATGCACTCAAATAGCAAACAGAGGAAAAGAGAGCAGGTCATACACAGCAGAAGAAACCAGTAACCACTTCCAATGTACTCAGATGTTTCTCATTTTCATTAATTTAATTTGTTCTGGTTACCTCCATTTTCTAAAACTCAGTTAATAAAAAATAATTTAAATTGTGAGACTATATGTTATCAAGAGGGACTCAAGAGAAAAATCTCCATACTGCCTTTTGAAGCAGGTATCGTGGAAAAGAATGCAAGTACACAAACAGCACAGTTTCTGAGATGTAAACTAGTCAGACAACTGGTTGTCTGTGTTGTCAGAATTGAAAAAAGTTATTTTCTTCTTCAAATATTTTTCATTATCTCCCAACATCTTTCACACTGCTTCCAAATAAAGCACCTTGGGCAAAATCTCAACTAAATATCAGCTATCTCGACTAAAATGAGGCAGCACTGGCCCCCTGTAGAAGACAAATTTTTATATAAGATCTACCTAATATATACACATTTTATACATTACAAAATATACATTAAAAAAACCTACAGATTTGAAATAAAGAGTTTTCTGGTTTATAAATTGTAAGTCTAAAAGGTTGTAAATATCCTATGAAAGAAAATTTTTAAAAAAGACCATGCCCTTGATCATCATGAACGTGAAAAAAAGAGAAATACATTAACACCTAAGTGCAGCACAAACTTATGTTATCAAAAATTACTTTTTAGTAATGAATCACTATAAAAAAATCCATAGCACCAGTTTAACTTCCTTCTTGTTCTGGGTCACTTACCTCCTGTGGACCCTAGCCAAAAAACACCCATCAAAGAAATGTACTTTGATTTCCATATTTATCTTAAATGGATTAATACTGGACTGCATTCTTCAGATTTTGGGTCAGTGAGACTGTTACAAAGGGAAGGGCAAATACACCACTAAGAGCAAACTAACCTTGATTTCCAGAGTACTGTTTGTGTCCATATGGATCCCCAGTGTTTGTGCCTCCTTTCTCTCTCAAGTTCTCTTTGAGAGTCGGCATGTGCAACACTGAGCCGTACTCTGTACGCAGCTTCACCGCCATTTTCACTTTGTGACTGTTGGAAGAGTAAAGCATAATCCTGATCACGCCCCAGCTGCTGAATTGTTATTAGGTTTTGAAATATTTTACAGAGCATGTTATAAAACTTACTTTACTATTCCGATATTTTTCTTCTCTCAATTTGTTAACACTACAGACACACGTGAATTTCTGACTTGGAAGGAGCAATCAACATGAGTCTTAAACTTCACTGAGCGCAGCAGCACTTACCTTTCTTCATCTAATGGGATGGGCTTGGCATTATCAGCGACAAACATATCATGGGTTCTCTTTAACGACCTGAACACAAGTGTGTGCACAGAATGCTTTTGGACTTCCTAAAATAAAGAAAAGAGCATTGAAATGCTTTTGGACATATTTAAATGAAAAATTGAAAACTGAAACACAAATCAAACTGAGGATCAATTTCAGATCTCAGTACTGTTAGATGACATGCAACTGACATGTTCAGTTCACAGAAAACATATATCTTCTTGGAAACTAAAAAATTAGGTTTATCTGTTAATTGTTTTACTTCAGTGTTTATTCAAAACAATATTCCCTTCTTGAAAGCTGACAAAATTTTGAAAAGCAAGTCAAACGCTTTGTTCCAACTTTTTGAACTGGTATCTACATCGCAAATCCGCGAGTACACAGGCTTTGTCCCCTCATCGTTTCCAGTTCTGTTTCTATATGTAGGAAATAAAAGAACCAATTCTGAAAAAAACTCCTGTAAATTTTACTTGACTACCACCATAAAAAGAACCAGGGCAATCATCAGTTTCTGCACTCAGCACCACTTCATGTTAACACGCCACAACCTACTCAGAGAAAACGTGGGATCAAACCTGACAAAACTTGTTTTCCCATTGTAATTTTTGCTGGTTTCTATGAGCAAAACATACTTGAGATCCCATTCAGGAAATAAAAAGCAGAATTATAAAGCTATCAACTTATATAGCGTATTTGCTTATCAGCAGCACAACCCATGTTTTTATTAATATTTTCTTTAAAATTAATTTAAAAATCATTAGAAGTCTGAGTCTGATTCCTTTGATACAAAGCTCTGCATGACTGTATGTTCTGTATGTTGATAAAAACAGTGGCAACAAACTGGAAGCTACATTAACAACTTCTGGCACCGAGTATCACTCAGCTGGCCAGCTTTCAAGAGGTGCTTTCCTTGTTAAGCTCTGTAGGTTCTGTTTTCCTGGCCTGAAAATTGTCTTTTCACTCATCAGCCCATTTTGTAGTGGCTGTTACACTTCTAACTCAGCAGCACTTACACCTTGCACTTTTTGCCTTGGCTCAGAGTGCTCCTGCAAACTCCAGGCATTAAGTGAAAAAAAACCCCTAACGCTTGGAACTGGATTTCTTCACCTGAAGAAAGAGATAAGCATTACAGCAGCTAATTACTACTCCACAACAGAGCTACTGACATCACAAAATGAGTAGTAGGTAACACAGTGCCTCTTAAATAGGGAAGAAGCTTCTGCAAGTATTCTTTGACAGATGCTCTTCTGTAAAAAACAACTCTTAGTGTTGCATGGAGCAGCAGCCTTTGCACCTTCTTCTATAACCCTGACAACACTATGTGCTTTTAGAAGTGCAAGACATTCACCCCACAGTAACAACTCCATGGCATATAAAACAAGCATCCTTCTCCACAGCTGTACCTCCAAACCCTCACAACCCCTACAGATTTCCTAACTGGCTGACAGAGCCAATAATTCTCTGGAGGTCAGGCAAAATAGCATCACTTCCCCAGAAACACAGGATCACAGAATATACTGAGCTGGAAGGCATCCACAAGGATCACCGAGTCCAACCCTTAGCCCTGCAGAGGACCATCCCAAAGAGCCACACCATGTGCGTTAAAATATCATCCAAACACTTCCTGAATTCTGTCAGGCTTGGTGCTGTGACCACTTCCCTGGGGAGCCTGTTCCAGCACCCAACCACCCTCAGGGTGAAGAACCTTTTTCTAATATCCAGCCTAAACCTGCCCTGACACAACTTCAGGCCATTCCCTCAGGTACTGTCACTGGTCACCACAGAGAAGAGATCAAAGTCTGCCCTCTTCCCCTTGTGAGGAAGCTTCAGACTACGATGAGGTCTCTCCCCCATCTCCTCTTCTCCAGCGGCCTGTCCCACCGAGGGGGCAGTGACGGTGGCGGGCCCAGGGCAGCGCTTCTCATGCCCGGCACTGGTCCCCGCAATGGCCCCATTGACCCGGCCCCGGGTCTCGCCCGGGGCGCCTCAATGGTCCTCCAGCTCCTCACCTCCGCCATGGCGCCGCCGAGCTCTCCCCGCCGCCGCTATGGAGGCGCTTCCGCCGCCTGCCCGCGCCGCACCGGAGGTGACGCAGGACGAGCGCCCGAGGGGCGGGGACAGTCAAGAGAGGGGGCGGGGTTATGGTACCCCCTCCTCCCCGGTGTGCCGGGGATCGCGGGTTCGAGTACCGCTGGGACTGCCGCAGCTGGCGGTCCGAGTCACCTCCTTAAAGTGGATAAATATCTAAAGACGGGGGTGGCAAAGGGATGGAGCCAGGCTTTGCTCGGTGATGCCGAGCAACGAGATGAGAGGCGACGGGCAGAAACTGATGTACAGGAAGTTCCACCTGAACATGAGAGAGAACTTCTCTACTGCGCGGGTGATCGTGCACGGGGACAGATTGCCCAGAGAGGTCGCGGAGTCTCCCTCACTGGAGATATCCCAGTGCGGCCGCAATCCTGTGCCATGTGCTCTAGGATGACCCTGCTGGAGCAGGGAGGTTGGATCACATCCCCACAGTGGTTCCTTCCAGCGTTCCCCACCCCGTGTCTCTTCGCCCGGGGTAGGTGCCAGGCCCGGCCCCGCTCGGGGGACGCTCCCGGGGCAGCGGTGCAGGTCCGGGCCCGGCCGGGAGAGGGCGGTGCTCAGCTTTGGGAAAGGCGTCTGGGGCTTCACTGCGTGCCCCGGGGCGGGTGACACGGGTGCGCTCCTTCCTCACGCTGAGGGTTTAATATGCCCTGGTCAGCCCGGGTTTATAGACCTTCTCGGCTTTTTTTGCGATTGCTGTAGGTCGTGCAGCTACAGCTTTTAAGCGGTTTTTTTTTTTCCTCATGTGTTCTCCAGGATAAAGCCACACGGTTTAGAACCGGTGCGATATGAGATGCTAGCCATTATGTTGGGTCTTTTAGTTTAGGTCCGAAGGACCTCATTTTGATGGAGACTGAGGCATGTGAACGAGCTGGCAAGCCCTGCTCCTCATGGCAAAGTGTAGGTTGTGAAAGAGCAGATGTTACAGTTCTGTCCCAAATGTGTCCTGATGCTCCACCTGATTTTTCATTTCCCTTCATAAGGAGAGTAACCAAATGCATCTGCAAAGTGCAAATAGGGACCTACTTACTTCACATATACTCATTTGCTCTTAAATTCAGGAGGTCGTGTCCTCTCTAGCAATAGCTGGGATTTGGCAAGCATATCTTTTGCAGTCACACCATCATGGTGCTCTTCTTTACCACTACACCAGCCACTTACTCTGTCTGTCTGCATGCCTGAGCTGTGAACAGTTCACAAACTGATTTGGGCTAAAAGCAATCCAGTGGAACACTAGTTGTTTGAAACCTCTTTATTTGCCACAGGACAGCATTAGCCTGGGATTCTTTCTGACACAAAAAATGCCTGCTTGGCGTAACGACCATGTCTTTTCTGCAGTTGACTCATTTCTCACGGCTGCATTGGTGGTTTATATTGAGTTTTTTAAGATACAGTGATGGAAATATTCTCCAAGTGTCTTTGACCCCCAGTTCCTGGTGTGAGTAGAGGTGGGGGAAAGGTGTCAATTACATTGTGCCACTAACAGTGCAGAGTATTGCCAGCTCAGTTTCGAGCCCAGCCATGCAGGGTTTGTGTTTAACATGACGACCTATTTTGGTAGTCACTCTGGTGATGCTGGCAATCTCTGCTGGATTTCATAGCCTCTAGTGAAGGTCAGCAAAACACCTCAAGGAGGGGGAGCATCATCTGCCCTTGCTTAAAGTGCAACCTGGAGTGCAAACTCCACAGGGCAGTGTGTCAAGATGGGGCAAGTCTGTTATGTCCTCTTGGGCTGGTGAGGTTAGATTGAAGATACACAGGATTTGAAGAGAGATTTGGGGGGCAAGGGATTTCAAACAAGTTTGTCTTTCTTTTTTTTTTTTTTAAGTTTACACACAGAGTAGCATGTGCGTGTTGATCAACTAGTTGACTAGTGAATTTGATGCATGGAAATGGTTAAAAGGCTAACATCTGGCAACAGGCAGAGTGACATAGATGTTTCCTTTCTGTTGTCTGTTGAGAGAAATCAGGCTTGTTCTTACTGCTTTTATTAAGGGAAATCAAATTTGAAATCAGGCTCTGATAGCAAATTAAAAAAATCTCCATTTATATTTAGCAAGAAAACTTGACTGTGCTGTTTATAACTACTATTATTAGAATTCACATGGCCCTCTATTTGCTGTAGTTGCTCTCATTTTTTTACAGCAAAACATTCCCCAGGAAATTTATAATTGTTTCTGGTGTCCTTGTAATGCTTTAGAAAATCAGAGGGCAAATTAATCTTTGTAATAATTTTTTTTCTAGAAGGTCTAAGCTGAAATTTAGTCCTGAAGCTTCAATAAATCATGTCAGTAATATTAATAAGAATATGCAGTTTATTAGTTTTGTTATATGTAGCTTCTTGATGTGTTCTTGCATGTCAGTTACAGCTGCAATGCTGGAAATAGCAAAATTTGTACTTTTTTATAAGCACTACTTTGTAGAAGGTGACCAGTAATTTGCACGAGCTTTTAGTGTTTTATTAAGGCCGACTTACTAATGTTCTAGAACTTGCTTGCTCCCAGAACATGGAGACAGCATTGATTATCATTTATGAGAAACATTTTAAGTAGTATTTGCTACCAGTAAAAGCAAATAAGAAATGAGGCTGTTCCTCACAGCAGAGATGAACATTTAGGTTTATAATGCTCTTTTCATAGGATGACACTATTACAACACTAGTTGTTTAAAAGGACATTTCTAAATCAACAGCTATTTTTAAATTAAAATTAGCAAGGACCATAGCTCACTGTCCGCCAAAAAGGTTCTGTTTCCCAAGACCACCTCGGAGGTACATTCAGCCATGATCCGGTGCCCGCGACTCCCCTAAGGACAGGAGGTTTGTTTAAAGAGTTGCCTCACTGGCAGACACCTTGGCACAACAAACACAGGGGGCAGCAAGCAAATAGTCATTCCTAAAAACACACACACACGCCTCTGCCAGTAAGTACCTTTTTGGTACAAAGATTCTGTACAAAGGGGTGTCCTGGAACACCATCAGGTCCCTGTTGTATTACTGCAGTTTCTAGCAGGTGTTGTGGTATCACTGCCATATTAACTCTGGGAACTCTTTCTCATTAACCGCATGAGTTGGAGGAGGGAGATGAAGGGAAAAAGATAGGTTACTCCGTTTTGAAGATAAAGGCTCTTTGGTATCATTTTTAGAAGAAATCTAAGCCATGGTTTTGGTTCTTCATAAGGCTTCATTCAATCCTTAGAAAGTGTCAGCCTGACTGTAGTGATTGTAAGCATGAGAGAAAAATCACATCTCCTAACCAAAATGCTAACACAGGTTACCTTCTGCTGCCAAAATGCTTCTCTCTATATATGTGTGTGTTTGCCTGCATAGAATCCTCTCTATGCCATTCCAAATTTGGACTGTTTTTGCTGATAAAAGTCTCCAGGCAAAACAGTTGCAGTGCAGACAAGGCTCCTGCCCTGGGGCATCTGGTCATTTGGCACATAGCTGCAAATCTGTTGTGGTATCACATACACATGCTGTCCAGGGTAAATCCTTGGGGAAACAAAACCACCCAACTCTCCTTGGGAAGCTGATGAAAAGTACTGGAGCTGGGAGGGTCAAAGGCTGCATTTCAAAGGGGAAATCCCATCTGAAGGCAGAATAAGCTAGGGTTTTCCCATGCTGGGACTCTGCAGATGGCTTGGGGATTCCCTTGTCATCCAGTCTCTGACACCCTCTACGCAGACAGAGCCACACTTCTTCATTGGGAGACAAAGAGGGCTTAATGCCTGAAGGAGGACACCACAGGTTACTTAAAAACATGTTGATGGTTTCGAAATGGATTTAGGACAAATATCACGTATTTAATTAAAATCTGTGTGAACCGATCCAGGATAATTTAAGTTTCTAGCTCAGGACTAATTTTAGTTCTGCTGTACCACAAGCTACCCGTAAGCCCTGGGCAAGGGTTCAAGATGACTATGTCCCTTCTTTACGTGTAAGATGAGCGTTACTAAACTTCCCTCAGAGGTACATGGAGGGAAAACTGCATTTAAGGTTAGGAGATGCCTAGAATCAATGGTGATATCTTGGCTAGCATCCATAAGTGGAGAGAACATGTTAATGATGTCAGGATTGGCCTTAGACAGATTTCTTCAATGCCCGTAGGGAGAAGTCTGTGTTCTTCCAAATCTAATAGTGTTGGTCATGTCCTCATGCAAGAGATCAAATTCAGTGGAGTTAGAGCTCCTTGAGCCATGGCTGATTTTGGTCCAAACTATTTAATGATTAAACCGGTCTGGTTAAACAGTTTTCATAATTTGTGAACCTCCGTAGTTTACTAGAATTCTGACAACAGCACAAATACAGGAAAAAGGGCTTAAACCAATCAATTTTAGCTGTTCTTATTTTTGCTTTCAGTAAAATCTTCCACTCCATCAAGTAAGTCTTTGCAATGGAAGTTCAGACCACAGTTTGCGTCCCTTCATGTGTTTAGTTATCGATGTGAATGAGTTCAAAGAAGCGTGCTGGCTCTCACTTGGCACATTTTATTTAATTCAATACACTATAATCATTTATAATGCATGAGAAAATCACAGGATAAAAACACTGAAATGTTAAAACTCTGCTAATATGAGCAGTGATATGCAACCTCTTATAGAACATCAGAAAGGATGTTTGAGTATTCCACTATGATTTTGAGTAACTTCATGCTGTATTCTCTTAAAAGGTTATTTAAAGTATTTAAATAATATTTGACAGATATGCTTTTTGTATTAAAAAAGGAAACCAGCAAACTAATATGTAAAATATTATTATTTTAGTTAATTTACAACACCACAGAGCAAAATTAACTGAATAATGTTGGTTCATGCTTACAGTATTCATCTGATCTTTAATAGATCAAATAATTCCTTTCATTCAAAACTATTAATGTAACTAATATAATATACTTTTTTTTTTTTACTTGCATGTAAAAAGACCCAAAGATTTGCATACCTTCAGGCAGACACCATCACAACTATTTAGAAAAATGTGGCAATCTGTATGATGTGAGTTTACTTCAAATTTGGTCTATTTCTGAAACATTCACATTTTCAGCAGAGAGAAAAAATGGAAACATCATGGTGTGACATCTGACGATTTTTTTTTTTTTTTGGTCCTCTTTTCCAGCTATTTTAAAAGACTTGTGATTTTTGAGAAAATGATAATCTTGTGTAATCTGAGCAGGAGGTACTTTTAAGAATTTGAACATGTATTTGATGCCAGCATCAACAGAGGTCTCCAGGACATATAGATAAGGGTCGTCCAGAGAAATTGCTCAACAACATGTATTCAGGCACACAGGGAGGAGAAAGGTTGAATATTAACAGAGAAACGGTGATTGCTCAGAAGGGTTGGTCCTATCCCCATGAAGCAGGAAATTAGTGTTGCCTCCAACATATATAGGAACAGAGGGGACATCTCCCTGTCAGAGCTGCTGCTGAGAGAAGGTCCCTGAGCTGCTCAAGCAAGCCAGCACCATGAAACTGCTCCTGCTGCTCCTGCTCTGTGTTTCCTCCGTTAGACCCCAGGGCTCTACTGACTATGACGAGGAGGTTGTAATGCTGATATTGATTAATAATTAATAATTAATTTAATTTAATTGCATGCATGACTTACTCAGCTTATGTGAGTTAGCTAAGTTAGAAGCTGTGGAAAAAGGTGATCCAGCACGTCTTCTTTTCCTCTTGAAGTGTTCAAAAAATAACCTTTATATGCGTGACTGCACAATAGTTATTTTCTGAGTTTGGAGATATTTTCTTCCTATTTCTTTTTCTCTAGGGAATGAAGGATGTTTGATGGTAAGATTAGTTATATTATATTAGTTATATTAGCCAAATTTATTTAAGGATATTAATTTAGTAGTGTTGACATACGATGTTACTAACAATTAGTCTTAGATACAAGGAAATAGAAACATGTAATTAGTCATGTCCTGTCTCAAAGCCTGTAAAAACTTTTCTAGTCATCCAGAAGACATTGAAAAAAAGCAAAACCAACTAAACTGCCAGTTCATATAGCTGTACGTTGGAAATAGAGAGATAACAACTGCTAAACAAAAGAGCAATCATCTAAACATATTTAAATTGGCTTAACATATTTATTTTTGTTTAAGTAAAATATTTTAGTGGGAAACACAATTTAGAATCTTGGTACATTTTTTCATAGTTCAAAAATCTCTGCAAAAATGAAATAGGTCAGGGCAGTCAGATTTTCTGTTATACAGTTTAAACACTTGTGTCTTTACATTGACTACTGATAACACTGATGTGTTAAATATTTTTCAGCAATTCTGTGTTTTGTATGCTGCCTATTTTGAAACCACATGAAGCCTCTAATCCTGGATCCTTACAAATGTTTGTAATTTGTAGCTAAATCTGAGTGGGATTGAAGATGGCCATAAGTTTTGATTCAGTAATTCAAACAACCATTAATTCAAATGGTTCGTTTGAACAAATGCTTAGGGACCAGGCCTGTTTTCCCTGCTCAGCCTTTCAGATGTTCCCATTTCTGGCAGATATGGGGAATCTATGTATCAGAGGGAGCTGTGAAAACCTGCTCTGAGAGATGTTTTTGAATGCTTCTCCTAATTTCATCAGTTAACAGCTGGCATGTGGCCTGAGACCTGATGATGTATTTGACTGTGGCCTGATTTTCTGAGGCCTTAGAAATATTCCTATAGCCCAATAAAAAAACTGTGACACTGATAATGTGCTGCAGAATATGCTTCCTAGCCTCAAGGATTTCTAAATACTTTTTTTTTTTTCTGTATCCTACTACTTCAAGTTTCATAATGCTTAGTGTCTCTGAACTACATGAAATTTATTCCTTGGTGAAAATTGACTATTGAAATATTGTTTTACTTAGGTTTGAAGACTTCTTAGTTTATCTGTATTTAGGTTGAGGAAGTGTGACTAGTCTTACTAGGGAAGGCACAGCAGTGCCTTTTACATAATATCAGTATAATATTTCTGGCTTTTTTCATTCCACTCCATGTCTTTCTTTGCTGTTTCAAATACTAAAGAGTGCTGAACAGATGCCTCCACCTTGTGCATCCCATTTTACAATAGCAATCCCAGATTCAGAGAGTTTTCTCTCCCCCTGGCTCTGCAGGATGAGACCCCCACGGTCGACGTTCGAGGCCACCGACCTGTGGACAAAAGGCGGGAAATGGCCCCCACGCTCCGACCTGTGGCACCTCCCATCAGCGGGCCTGGATACCAGCGCCGGCCCCAAAAACAGGGGAAGAAGGGGGAAAAGAAAGAACCTATCATCTATCCCGATGCTGGTGGCTGCAAGCATCCTCTGGAGGAGATGGTAGGTGTCTGCCTGTTGAGACAGCTGGTGACATACTGTCCTTTTCTTCTAGTACACCCAACACAGAGTTTTCTCTGACAAACAAGGGGCAGTTGTTAATTCAAAGCAGTCCAGCTTTTCTCCATTTTGCTTGGGTTTGCTAGGACTGCATTCAGAAAGGTAATGTCACAGAGTCCATGGGATTAGTTGCAGAGTCCGCCTACAGTGAAGATGGGGAGATGGGAGTTGAACCATAAATGAGGAAAGGAAGTATCTGTGGGTTAGCCTGTGCCTTCCGTGTGGCTTTGCATAGGTAACTATTAAGGACAGAAAAACCTCTGCAGAAGTGCTGGCTTCAATTTCAGATAATCTTGAGGAACCCTAGGGACCAAAAAAAATCAACCTCCCTTGTCTTTCTTAAAATTAGTTTCAAGATGTAATTATAGTCTACCATCAGTCACTGCCCCAGCTCTTACAGAGGAGTATACAAGCATGCTGAGATGTAGTACACACCTTGCTGCCTTGCAGTAGTCTTTCTCACTGTCCCTCCTGTACTCCCTGCTGGAAAATGCGAGCTTGTAACACTGCTGAGAGACAATTTTGAGTGTGGAGGTTGCCAACAAATGAAGTCTGTTAAAGCTTAATGAATACATGGTTGTGGTAGAGTACCATGCTGCCTGAGTATTTTGGTTCTCACAGGATGTCAGAATTCCCATCTCTTTTTAAAACACTGCTGTCCTTGATGGTGCAGCACCTGATGTAGAAGCAATGGTGCTCAACTTTCTGAAGTGAAAATTTTTTAGTGGATCATATGGTCATTTCATGAGAGATCCATACAACATTGTGTAGAAAATGTGGTTGATTCTGAGGCCAGTTAGAGACGAAAGGGGTAGACATAAACATGCACAGGCACCAGGTAATTCCTGACAGGCTTTAGTCATAGTTCAGGTGGCTTAACACAGTGAACATTTAACAGTGCAGAAAAGGGAAAAACAGATAGGGGACCAAAGAGAGAGAGCTTTTCTCAAAAGCTTCAAAAAAAAAGAGTGCTCCTGAGGGACTCACGACTCCTTCCCAGCCTTCAGAGTGCAGCTGCTTTGTGCAAGTTGAATGTCTTGATTCCTTATCTAGACACCTAAATATCAGGTCTCACATTACAAACTCTTCAGTGGTTCGAAGGGATGGTTGTTCACTGATGGGATCAGAACTTTTTTATCTTGACTTTTGTTCACAGTCCTTTTTGCTTCTTTTAAGGGAGTGCTGTGTCCAACTGGATGCGAGCTTCAAACTACACTGCTAAAACAGGAAAAGAATGTGAAACCAGTTGTTCGTGATCTTAAAGATAAAGTGAGCAAACTGTCTGAAAGCTCATCAACTTTCTTCGAATATGTGACTGTTCTAGAAGATAAACTGGTAAAGAGGCAAAAACAAAGAAAAGGTATACTATTTCTATTAATTACTAGTGTAAATGGCATTGGAGTTTTATTGGCATTCCTACAGTTACTTGTTAGTGGGACTGCTTAAAAAAAAAAAAAAATACAGTGGAATATTTACAAAGCAGGTTTCCATGACCAGGTCCTCTTAAATCTTAAAAAAAGCCTTTGAGAGAGGCAAAGGAATGGATCTCATACTAAGGCAAGATTCATAGAAGGCCCCTAAATGTAAGGATCATGTATATCCCCTGACCTGCTTTCCTATGTCCATCCAATCCCTTTACAACCAGCCTCTGGCTTGGCACCATGGTTCCCCAGAAAGAAGTGAATTATAGCTCTTTGGCAGAAGATAGCACCACTGATAAAACTATTAGCTAGCAAAGAAACAACAGTATGCATGTACCACTTTCCTGAGAATATCTGCATAGTTTTTGCACGCAGCAGAAAATTAAGCAAAAGAGATGCCTATCCTTCCTCCCTGCTAAGGAAAGAAGTGACATCTCAAATTGTACTTACAGATTGCTCTTCATTTCCTAACTGGAAAATATGTTGAA
Organism: Oxyruncus cristatus; assembly: GCA_013399855.1. NCBI lineage: Eukaryota > Metazoa > Chordata > Aves > Passeriformes > Cotingidae > Oxyruncus > Oxyruncus cristatus. The sequence continues at coordinate 1,366,274 of VXAY01005125.1, forward strand.
AACTAATTTGCTTTTCATCTCTTTGCTTTCCTAGACAATGAGGGTTTACTTTCTCAGTACAACACAGAAGTGGAGTTGCATTATAACTACATAAAGGATAATCTGGACAATAACATCCCATCTAGCCTCAGGGTCCTTCGTGCAGTTGTGGATTCTTTACACAAAAAGATACAAAAGCTGGAAAATGCCATTGCAACCCAGGTGGACTACTGCCGTTCCCCGTGTGCTGTTTCCTGTAATATTCCAGTGGTTTCAGGCAAAGGTACTCATTCGACTATTATGACATCTTTTCTCCCATTTATATCACTGTGAAAACTGATAGATACATCATTCAATTGGTTTGTGAAGCCTGTGCAATTTGTTAGGATAGCAGGAAAGATGGAAAGTGATCCTAGAATAAAAAAAAAACTTTTATGGATGCCTATATTGGTCAGACCAAAAATCCTCTTACCCCATGTCAGTCTTCATAAGTGGCCAGTAGCAGTTTAAAGAAATATGTGTTTCAGGGTGATACATTTGTGACTATCATAGTTGTACTCTTAATTTTTTTCAGTCAAGAAAGGTTGGTTCTTCTTTCACAAGCTTGTCTCGTTCAAAAATTCATTGTAAAGTATACAGTCTTCCATCACTCAGTTTGAAGCTCTAGAAATTCCTGTTTGGAAAAGCTGAACAATGCAGGTGCATTGCATTCTTTCTTCCCTAAATCTTTTACGTGATGTATCACAGAAATCAAAATGAAAATGGAATAATACATATATTTAAAATTTTTCCCTTGTAATCAGCAAACCAAAGGATAAGAAGATGGTTGTAGTTCACAGCTCTTACAGTAACAGCCTCCATTTTGTTCTTGCAGAATGTGAGGATATAATCAGAAAGGGAGGAGAGACATCTGAAATGTATCTCATCCAGCCAGATCCTTTCATCAAACCATACAGAGTATACTGTGACATGGAAACAGATAACGGAGGTTAGTGTGAAATAACTGTGTTCTTAAAATATTAATTAATGTGAATGATACAAAAAATAATTAGTAATTTGCATTTTATACAAACAAGTATGGAGTGATACCTTTTGTGATTACTTGAGAATTAAATGTTATTCATTCAGGAAAGTCTTGTTGGTCACCTGCTGATGCACAGTAGGATACTTCTGTAAGGAAACTTGAAATAATTTGCACAGGTGTCTTAGTATGGCCAGGATGGACAATGTATAGGTGGGCAGACAAGGAGAGCCTGGCTCATTTCTTACACCACTAGTATGCACTAGACAAAAGACCAGGGCATTCCTTCAGGTTCTGCTTTTTTTCACCTTTCCTTATGAGGCAAGGTACTACTTAAGCGTGAGCAAAAATGGCAAAGCTGAGCTTATTAGCAGTGAATGACCTGCTGCAAGGAAGCCATATGCTCCTCTTGTCCTGAGATGAAGTTAGAAGGGCTGTATATTAATGGCTGATGCTCCTTTTGTACTGGCAATTTAATCTAAATATTGTTGCTCCTGCAGGCTGGACTTTGATTCAGAACCGTCAGGATGGCAGTGTTAATTTCGGGAGAACATGGGATCAATATAAAAAAGGATTTGGAAATGTTGCAAAGAGTGGAGGGAAGAACTACTGTGATACACCAGGTAAAACACATAGCATGAAACTCAAAGAGCTCTTCTTACTGAGACTGTTTATCCTATTTTTTGAAGTTCTTTGATTTTCTTTAAATTAACTAATCCGCTTCAGCAGACCTATAGGAAAATAATAAAGTTGCCTTGAAGTGTATTGGGAAGTCTATTTCACAGAGCTCTCACTTGTTTCTTCTCAGGTGAATATTGGCTTGGAAATGACAAGATCAGCCAGCTTACCAAAATAGGGCCCACTGAAGTTTTAATTGAAATGGAGGACTGGAATGGTGATAAGGTCTCAGCTCATTATGGAGGTTTCACCATACAGAATGAAGGAAACAAGTATCAGCTTTCAGTTAGTAACTACAAAGGCAATGCAGGCAATGCACTAATGGAAGGAGCTTCCCAAGTGCATGGAGAAAACAGGACAATGACAATTCACAATGGCATGTTCTTCAGTACTTATGACAGAGACAATGATGGATGGTATGTACTTACACTAAATGTTTAAAATAAAAATAGAGCTTAAAATAGAGCTGAATATAGAATATTTCTCTAATTTTATTTTAGCTTTCGTAGTATCTCAAAATATGCTTTATCCCTGCAAGCTACCAGCCAAATGTCCATGCAATTCTCTTGGTGTAGCCAAGGACAGGTAAAACTATGTTTTAGGTTAGTGACATTCCACAACCAAGTAAGAAGCAAGCATGCTGAATTTTATTGATTCCATGAATTACTTACCATAGACAAATCAGCAAATCTGGATGAGATATGTTCATTGTCAGAGACTGATGGTGGCCGTGCTGAGGACACTCTCTTGCTGAGTAGGAATATTGGTGCTCATTCCAGTAACGTATAATGGTTCCTGAAGAAAGAGGCAGGTAGCATGCCCATTTAAGAAACAAAGTTCTGCCTAATCAGAAGACAGGAGCTTGGTTGTAAAGTACGTAATTGAGCACTGTATCTCTAAACTGTGCTTACTGCCTGATTACATAGTCAGGAATAAAGGAATTGTTTAGATTAGACATACGTTTCTCACTGTTTTCTATCTTTAAATTTCATTGATACTGTAATTATCATTATGAACTGCGAGTAATTGTAGTTATCAATCAATAAACTCAAATGACATTCCCAAAGAGATGCAGCTAGAATTTGACTATTTTTGCTTAGCTGCTTCACCTTCCAAGTGCACTGTGTAGCACACTGTTGATGTGGTCAATCTTTTACAGAAAGTTCAGAGAGGACTTTAAATGTTTATTATGGTTTGAAAATTTCAGTACATGGGCAGGTATATGTACTCTGTTGATCTGTTTGCTTATATGATATCTGTCACTCTCAACACATCCTTTTTCCCTCATCAGGTTAACTGCAGACCCGAGAAAACAGTGCTCCAAAGAAGATGGTGGTGGATGGTGGTACAACCGCTGCCACTCAGCCAACCCCAATGGCAGATACTACTGGGGAGGGACCTACAGCTGGGATATGGCAAAACATGGTACAGATGATGGTGTTGTATGGATGAACTGGAAGGGGTCATGGTATTCCATGAAGAAGATGAGCATGAAAATCCGGCCATACTTTCCACAATAAGCGAAATGTGCAGAATCAGGGATTTTCTTTTAGTATTTGTACGTGGTTATCTTTTGGGCATGATATTCAGGCTTGTCTTTACACGTGAAAAACGATATGTATGAACAAGCATATTTTGACCTAAAGTGAAAAGCTATGTCAAATGTAAATCAAAAACTGACTGATGAAAATAACTTACAAGTGTATTTTTCCATTTTTCATTTGTTCACAAGACAGAACTAACTATTATAGAATAACACTGAAAACCCCAAACCCAACTTATTTCACTCTTTTACAAAGGTCTTCTATACCACTTTTAAAGAGGAAGAGCATTATTTTAAAATGTTTTCTAAAAATTAAAGTCTTAAAACTGAAATATTTTTCACACGATTCCTAATTATTTATGCATAATCTGGGGAGAAGGAAACACATTCCCCTAAATAAGGGACAGTTGTTTTCTTTTATATTATATACGTAACAATAGCTACCTGTGTAACAAGTTGAGAAGGAATAAAGTGAAAAGATAGTACTGAACAAATGTGTAGGTCACCACTCAGCTCATATCCTGTATGCTGGATAAAATATGCCCTTTTTGGGGGGACCTGGTTCACACACTGTGCCTCTTAATATCCCCCCCACCATCCCATATCCTTTTATTATAGAATAAAATACAGTATGTCTTTCACACAGTGACTCTCATGGGACTAGAGTAATTAATGACTCCAATCATAGGGGAGGTGGAGGTTGGATATTTCAACAGAGCTAGTGGTCTGGGCGCCCTGGGGCAGACTAAGACAGAACTTCCCAGCCCTGGCAGACAGGATCAACATCTCTCGGAGGGGACTGCCTTCCTCCACAAAGGAAGGGACCCAGGTCACTGGGGGTGGATGGGTCGCATATGAAACCTCTAGTGTTTATTTAATCTGTGAAGTCCAGGAGGACAAGAAGAAGGTATAATGGCAGCATCTCACTACATGAGCACAAACGTTCTGCATCCCCACAGGCAGGCTTCCACTGAGGCTAAGGAACAGAAACGCAAGATGTGAAGGAGAAGCCTGTTTTCCAGAACCAAAGACAATTCTTCATACATGGCTGTAAACAGGTCTTTGTTCTTCAGCAAACTTTCCAAAAAGGTTAATCAGTGGCTGTGTTTGAGAAGCACTGAAAAAAGGCTAAAAGTGAGCTGCTTTGCCAGTATTTGATGATCTTGATAAATGGTATGCAACACGCCAGTGAGATTGGAGACAAGGAAGTATCTTCATGCTTGTTTCTCAGTAGAAGCTCAGAAATATGGAGCAGTGTAAATACTGGTGGAATTTTATATCCTAAGGTATAAAGGTAAATACAACACGTTCTTGTATAACTGTGTAACCAATATAGCTGGTTTTCAATGCAGCCAGCTTTTTTCCTAAAAGATCCTTACCCCACACTGTCAGCAAGGTGATTTAAAACCCTTATCTGTATAAAAATCCTTGCTTGGCACATGTACTGAGAAAGATTCAGGTGCTCCTCATCTTACTTGTGCTGGTTAGAGTCATAACCTTTTAGCAGTTGCTAGAAAATAACAGCCTGTTTTGGGAGTTGTATTTTGATGAGTCATCATGAATCTGTCTAATTTTGAAGCTACAGTATGCATGGTGAGCTATCTAGAATTCATCAATCAGGTGGAAGGTCTACATATTTATAAAATCAAAGCTTTGGAGATCCTTAAAAGTAAGACCCAAAACGCATGCATCGTTTATCAAAGTGTACTCCGTTTTAGGTGTGTGGCAAGAGTGAGAACCCAAACCACTCTTGGTTCTGCCTGAGAACTGACTCCCACTGCTGTTGTGCCCCACTTGAAATAGAAATAAGAGGAGATGGCCTAGAATAGTGAGTGTTGAACTTGGTCAGACTTTCACAGTTCATGTTAGTGGAGGCAGGATCTTGTTGTGAACATACTTCTAAATTCTTATACTCCTTTAGCACTCCTAAACGAAGTAAATAATTCAAATTATAAATATTTTTATCTGAAGTTAAGGTGTGAGCTGCCAAAGACGTAGACAAAGACAGAGAAAAAGTTCATATTAAAAGTTTTTTTTTTAATCAGTATGTCCTTGAAAAGGTTTTTCAGCTAAAAATAAGATCAAAGAACTCTTCTGTTAATAATTAATTATTGTTTATTTTTTAAGCCACAGATACTCCCAGTTGCCTTCAAATTCACAGAGTAAAGGTACATCATACATGTACATATATAAAATGTTTTCAACTTGTACTCGTACACACATTAAAAGCTTGGCTTTCTACAGGGTTTCTATGGGCCTGATTTTCATTCTAACAGTTTTGAGGGAATAGTCAGAGGCTTTAAAGGGCAACCAGACTATGCCATTTTCAATCTCGTAAGGAACATTGTACCTGGGGTCGTAGTGGCCTCCCAGGTAGTAAATGCCATTGAGGTTGGCTGCCTGGCAGCTGTTGTACCACCATCCGCCCCCATACATCTCCGCACAGTTCTCCTCCCAGTGGTCCTGGTCCCGGTCGAAGGTGCTGAACTTCATCTGGGCATGGGACGTGTATTCGGTGCCCTCTTCCAGCCAGCCAGCGATCAGTGCATCCCCGGCGGTCCCCTCGTAGGAAGACACAGTAAGGGCATACCCTTCTGCTTCAGACCCTACCTGTACGATATACTCTGCATACACAGCATTTCCATCCCAATCCTCTAACTCTACCCGAAGGAGAGTATCATTTTGAGTCAGCAAGTGCATGTTTTCATTGCCCAGCCAAAACTCTCCTCGCCCTCTGCCATCCACGCTGCCGAAACCTCTCTTGTAGTCTTGCCAGGTCCGGTTAAAATTCACTGATCCATCCATTCTCTGTTGGATCAATAGCCATCCTCCCAAAGTGGTCTCTTGGTCGCAATAAACAGACAAGACCTTATTGGATCCCGCTGGCTTGATTTTGAAAATGCCACTTTTGGCACCAGAAGTGTGTTTCTGGCGGATATCATCACAGTCTAAAAAAAAAAGTTGATCTGGTTTGACAGAAGTTATCAGCAAAATTTAATAAAAGGTTCAGAGGAATCCAAATCCCAATAGTTCAGAGGAAAATTGTTAAACATGTTGTGGAGTACACTAGGTATAATGACAGGCAACATTAGAAAGAATTCAGAAAAGAAAACTTTACATGCTTCTTAAATCGTGAATTGTCTATGTAATACCCGAGTATTAATGAAATATTTTCCCTTTTGTTTCCACGGTGGCAAAAACCAGACACAGTGCTTACATTTTATCATCACACTATTGTACTATAGTATCTAAAACAAATGTGTCAGTTTGGTTATGGATGGAGTTCAGCTCCACTACCTCAATAACTACCTTTCCCAGTGTTGGCTGTCCTTCGCTTCGCTCCTGATGATCTGAAGCTGCGTGCCTGAAAGTCTGGGGTGTCCTCTGCACTCTGATCATGTTCCACCCCACCTAGCTGCTCAGTTATTTCACGGGTCTTTACTGATTTGGTCTCAAAAGTGGAGCCTCCCTTGTTGAAACTAGAAGAGGCACTGGTCACTACAGTCTTGGAGTGTCTTGCACTGCCAGGTGGGAATCCAGATGGGTGAAGTCCTGCAAAGTCATCTTCCTCCACCTCTCCTAAGTCTGCAAATTTGTCTTTTGCCCCGTAAGTCCCTGAATGACTGGTACTGCCTGTGCCAGTTGTGCGTCTACTAGTTGTAAAGCTGCTAGATCCACTAACATGCTTACTAGCAGTGGATGCAGAATCAGGAGTGAAAAATGACTCTAGCTCAGGGAATAACCTCTCTAGCTTGTGCACGCCATCTGCACCACTAAAACGGTAGGTGCTCCCTTCCCCTCCAACATTTCCTGCTTCATGTAAATAGGAGCAGTCTGAGCCATCAGCAGAAATTGTTTTCTCAACTACTTCTTCTCTAGGGCCATCAGGGCCGCTGACAATTTTTTTGGTTGTAGTTTTGGTGCATCTACGAACAGTGGAGGAGGTTTTGTCTTCCAGACTAAGGGTTTCTCTCCCATGAGTAGGAATAACTAATTTGCTGGTGTATGAAGGTCCACCCCCCCTTGATTCTGACATGGGATATGGGCTGTCGCCTCGGGAGGGGTTTGTCTCTGTTTCTGGTCTTTCTAATACCACTTGCATCTGCTTGATGTCATTAATTATGTTCAGAGCTTGCATTTCTGGTAGAGGCTTATGCTTAAAATGATCAGGAACATTGGAGTCCTTAAGTGGCCTCATTTTCAGTGTGCTCAGGGTGGTTGTTTGAAGCTCTGGGTTCAAGTTGATGGAGTTGGCTTGGGCAAGCTGCTTCTGGATGTTGTCGTAGCTTTCTTTGTCCACCTGGTAATCAAAACTTCTAGCACAGGTTCCTTTACAAGCTCGTATCTTAATATCAATGTCCACCTACATAACCAGAGAGAAATGATTTGGTTAGAGAGCTTTCCTGACTTCCTCAAGCAAGGGTGTCCTTTACTGAACAGTGGAAAGATGGGAGCTGCCCTTGTACCTCCCACCTACAGCCGAACTTTTCAAAGTTCAGTTTTGAAATCCTCATAGGTTTATTTCCGTTGTCAATACAACATGTGCAATAGCACAGTGTACATGAGTTCCATGGAGTTCCGCTGTAGCAAGTTCCCAGTCTCTTCTCTCTTTATTCTCAGGGTATAGGGGTGTCTTCCTGGGTTTGGAAGCAGCACTGCAGAGCTGGGAATGCTTTCTCTGTGGACTGGGGCAGAAATGGGGTCACCAAGGAGAGGGGAAGACACTGGACTTGTCCCAGAGCCTGGCATGGCCCTGCTGTGAGGCCTGCCATCTTGGGGTTACCATTTCTTTCTCAAATGATCCAAATGTTGGATTTCTGATCCACGCATCAAACACAGGACCTTTCCTTGCATTATCCCCAGAAGAACTGGCTGCAATCTAGGAACGTGGGTTCTAATGCCAGCCCTGGCTGTGAGCAGCAGTGGCAGCGTGGGGGTGGACAGAGCACGTCCATGTCCTAACTGCTCAGCAACTCCTTACAGAAGGAGAAATGCCTCATAAAGAACCAGTTATCAGCAGATAACTGAGAGCAGAAGCAGCAGATGGGACCAGGAGTCCTGTGGAGCTCACGCTGGTTCCCACAGAGCAGAAGTAGAAAACCAAGATGCACAGAAAGCAACTCATTTGAGGATTTGTCTCAGCAAGTCAGATCCTATGAGAGTTGCATCATGTTTTCTCCCAGACAGAGCACTGCTCACCATGAACAGTATAAGGGATAGATCCTCTTTCTGTAGCTAAGCCCTGGAAAGAATGGAAACTGTGTAGCAGATACCTACCTCTAAGCGTTTCATCTCCACCACTTGCTCCTGGATGCTGCTCTGCAGAGCTTTAATTCTGTTGACTTGAGTGACAACTCTCTGTTTTAATGTCACAATTCTCCGTCTCAGCTCTCCTGACACGAGACCGTAAGTCTCATCAACCTCTGAAATAGAAATGCCTCACAGTCAGCTATGCACGTGATTTTCTTTCCTAAATGTGTATCATATTTTAGGATATATAATTAAACACGTAATTTAGAACATATTTCTTATAGTACTGAGCAGATAAAAATTGCATTAGTTTTTACTAACTAGCAGTTAAGAGTCTATTATTATGTGCATTCTGGTTCTTGACAATTATGTCCAGTGCAGCTCATATTTTCACTGCATATTGCTTATTCACAAAAAAGAATAATTCAGCAATGGGTAATAAAACTGGGTGCAAGATACTCACGATTAGCACTGTCCAGGTTTGGTTTTAGTACATTTACAGTTTCCACAATTATCTGATTGGAATTTTTATAGTTGTTTTGATTATCTGCGAGCAGCCTTTTGATTTTGTCTATTCTGCGACTATAATCCTGGTCCATTTCATCAATCAGTCCTTGCATTCTGCAGCCTGATGGACATTTGGTACCCTAAAATTGGAAGAGGGAAATAATTGTGTTAAAATCCTCACAAGTAAACATTTTGTGTAATGACAAAAAGAAAAAGCCTGCTCAGTGAAGCTTATCCTCAAAAAACTGCCATAAGCATGGGGTGAGGAACAAGTAAATTTCCAGTTTTCTCTCTCCTCTGTTCCTCATGGGTAAGATTATATATATATATTTATATATATGTATACACATATCATACCTACACATATATATACACATGCACACAAATGTATTTTCTAAAGGGTTGCTGTAAGAAATCCGTTGTCCAGTTTGAGCAAGGATATTAGAGACCAACTTTTTTTGGTGAAGTTTTCATCAGAAAAGCTGAATGTTCTTACAGAGTTAGGCTCTTTGCCAAGATGTCATCAAATAAACGTAAAAAAGCAATGGACTGAGATGCAAAAGGCAAGAAAGAGAAAAATTAATAGTTTATACATGAAGACACCTAGTCACAAAATCACAGAATATGCTAAGTTGGAAGGGTCCCACACGGATCATTGAGTCCAACTCGTGGCCCTGCACAGGACCATCCCCAAGAGTCACACCATGTGTCTGAGTATTGTCCACACACTCCTTGAATTCTGTCAGGCTTGGTGCTGTGACCACTTCCCTGGGGAGCCTGTTCCAGTGCCCAACAACCCTCTGGATGAAAAACCTTTTCCTTTTATCCAGCCTAAACCTGCCCTGACACAACTTCAGGCCATTCCCACAGGTCCTGTCACTGGTCCCCACAGAGGGATCAGTGTCTGCCTGTCCTCTTCCCCTCATGAGGAACTTGTAGACTGCAATGAGGTCTCCCCTCAGACTCCTCTTTTCCAGTCAATCACTATGAAACTTTTATTGAGCATGAGCATCTTGTAATTTGACTTCCTAAAATGTAACTAGTGAAGAGTATGTGATTTCTAGTTATTTCTTTTCTTTGTCTCACATCTTTCTTTCCGGTGCCCTTCTCTTACCAACTCCAGAAATGGCAATATCAGAATTCTGAAAAGAAATACTTCTTCTGTTTTTCTAGGATTAGCCTTCTTTAATTTGATCTTTGTTTTCCAGACTTACTTTCTCTTCGCATTCTGCACCATTGCAAGCTTCTCCCTTACTTTCTCTTCATTTTCTTTTTTCTTTCTTTTTTTTCTTTCTTTCCCACAGGAGATCCCTCCAGGTTGCCCCAAACTGAAGTGTTACCTATCCTTTCTCAGACCTAACACCCAAGGTTGTGTGGCACCTATTGCAGTGATCTGGCTGAGGTCTGTGAGTGCCCTACGGACATGTCCCATTTTCACCCCAGAGCTAAGAGCTCACCCAGTCATCGTCAGCACAGATGGGCCAGTTCTTCTCATACTGGCAGGTGGACTGGGACATGTGCTCCACAATCCTGGGACCACGCACTCCTGCACCCAACTCTTCAAAGGTACTCTCTCCATCTTGCGCCTGCCAGGAGGAAAAAGGGGAAAAGCAAACTAGATGAACTAAAAACGAGATGAACTAAACAGCTGCCGAGAGAACAGAAACATAGTGCTGATGTCCTCCAACACTCAGTAGCACAGCTGATGTGTGGCAATCACAGGCATCTGGTAAGCATCACACCAAACAGTGCAAGGATTTTATTCTCAGCATTTATTGTCAGTTATAATTTTGTTTGTTTTCTCAGAATAAGGCTTATATCTCTTAAAATTAATGCAGCTATGTAGAGAGCTACTGATGCTCAGGATATATTATGCTAATATCATTCCACATAAATATTTTGTCAAAACCACCCTGGAGAACTGGAATTTATTAAAATCAGCACATTCACACTAGTTTTATTAATTAATTACTTGATCCAACCCATGTGCCTCCTAAAAGTAACACATAAAACCACAGATGTCTTTTAAGCACTGACAGCTCCATTATGGTTGCTTCTGTTTTGTCCCAGCTGCTTCCTATAATTTCTGTAATTTTTTAAAACATGTGCTTCCTTCAAAAAATAAATAGTCACAAAGAGAAGAATAGTCACAAAGAGTAAAGACTCTAACATAAGATTATGGACTGAGTCCTCACTGAAAAAAAAGCAAGGTTACGTTAGCATGGTTGAAAAACAATTCTATCTCTTTCCTTATCTAAAATTTGATTCTTATTTAGCTCTGGTTTCAGCTGATGTTGCTGCCACAATCCTTGGTTTTAAATGTGTATTTCATAATAAAGGTACTGTGTGTCATTTGTAGGTGGAAAATCCTACTGAAATGGTGTCCAAAGGACATGAAAATTCTTTAACGGCTGGAGTCACTAGCATCCAATAAGACCACAGCATCACCTAGGAATCTATGAATTCATGTAAATGTATATGTTTTGCTCCTCTTGAAGCCAGGCAGACTCAGCAAAACCGAATTAAGCAAAACCGAATTAAGCAAAACCATAGAGAGCTGGATAGTCAAGAACTACTAATCAAAGTCCATCAGTGATGTGGTTATAGTAAGCTTATGCATATATGTGTGCATTGAATTTTACAAGCTAGATGACAGCCAAAATTTATCTAAATTCATGAATGAACATTAAAAGATGTTTACTATTCAAAACAAAAAGATATGAAAAGAGTCAAGTAAGTAAACTCATACCCAAGCTATGCTGAGGCCCAGCAAAACACAGAGGATCCTCAAAGGTATCATCTTCAGGGGAAGAGCAAGAACTCTGACTGAAAGGATGCTCTTCACCAGTCTTTTGGTGCAATTTAAACCTGAATGTGAAGCTAGGATTAATCATTATGCTTCCCTTTGTTTGTAGAAAAAACATGCCAATTACCCCCTCCCCCTTCAGTGATTACTTAAGGCCTCTTGCACAAGTTTCTGATGTTATTTGCTCCAGATAAGTTTGTACAACACCAACATGCTGGCAACACCATGAATTCCAGGAAAAAAAATCTGTCTACAGTTGTTTCTCGTCACTGGATGTTCAACTAAGATGTATGCAGGACCTAGTGGGATCCAGCAATGCTCATTTTCTGGAATACACACGCTCTGTGTGATGGGCACTTAGCTGCATAATCAAAGAGGTGACATCTGAAAATGGAAGTAATGGCTTTGCCCTTTCTGTGGGACTATGTTCCACTGCTGTGAAATCCATTGGATGTTCCAAAGCAAGTACTAGTCTAAGAAAGGTTAGTACAGTTTATCTGTGACCATGTGGTCATCAACCAAAATTAATTCCTGAGGCATGCAGAGATCAGCTTATATCAGTTTATGGTCTTAGTGGTGTTTGTGGAATACATGATGTGTTTAACATTATGCTGTTTCTTACACCAATAGTATATTATAATTTTTATCAAGTAGGATTTGTTTATATATTTACAAAGAGCACAGTAGAGCGGTACTTGAAAATGTCTCAGAACAGATCTTAAACATAACTGAAGCTTCCTAAGGAGTCATGTCTCCCTAATAGTTTATATAATGGGTATAGTCTGTGGGTGGCAACTTTCTATAATGTCTTGCTTCTGGGATCTCTATAACAAGCCTTACTAAAACTGGGGAGGGTCATACGTGGCTGGCAGACACTTGAGAGATGCTGCCCACCTCAAAAGTTGCACTACAGTGAGCAGGAATGAGGAAAAAAAACTTTCCTGGAGTAAATGTGGATGTAGTCAGTTGTAAAAACAGAACTGTCTTGGCTTTTTAAAACTGCATGACACTCACAAAACTCTCCATCGTCGACAAGGTACAACATCTTATCACATTCTGCTTTACAGGAACACATTTAAGCTTAACTCTGACATTGTAAAACATACTAAATTCAAAGTAGCTGATTTTAGCTTTGGATCCATTCTATCAGCCTCACAGGTTTTGTCTTATCCTCCTTTCCTCTGCTTTTCCTCGTTTTCTGCCTTCAGGAGGCTTGAACCCTCTCCACATGAAACTCACTGCAGTTGAAGTGGACCCTTTTTTCCTCCCATTTCTGGCCTTGCAATTCATGCTTTTCTTGTCTAGGAAAACCCTCTTAAACCTAACTTATACCAATATCACTGAAAACAAGCTCAGTAAGATGGTACTATATTGATTAGCACCTACCCCACCAGGATGTAGTTTTGTGTGACAAAGGATTTCTCTTATATTTAAGGCTTAATCTTATCTCTCTGTGTTCTGAACCAAGATGGTTTGTTTATTTCAATTCCTTGCAACAAGCTTTGTAGAGTCTTCTGTTGAATCTCATGCAACAAAAACTCCTCTGAATTCAGCAACAAGAAAGCCAAACTAACTTCAACAAAAAATGTCCAAACAGGTCCCATATTACCTATGCTCAGTTTGAAGGTCATCCAGCCATGGCCATATTGTTGGTTGATAAATGCACATAAGGTAGCTCCTGAACTCAAAGCAGACAATCAACACGCTAACACACCAAAATTCTCAGCTGCTAAATTCATCAGGGGCAAGATTGGTGATGCTTCCCCATCAAGTCCTATACAGTTTTGTTCTCTCTGTTGCAGCAGTTCTGTGAAAGAACTATAAAAACCTCAGAGGACAATTAAATGCTTAAAGGAGGGAAGGAACTATTTTACAGAACAGCGTAAAATGGGCTCCATCAAAAATACACCGAGGTCGATGCTGAATTTCCCACTCAAACTCAGAAAAGCTCCATTTTAGCCCCTATGACAGATACAAAAGTCTGGTCAAAGTTCACAGCCTTGGAACCTTCCTGCTCAGGAACACAAGAGTTGCAGGTGCAACCTCCATGGGTTCTCCTTGTGCATACATTCATGGACTGTGCTTTACTGCAGGATCACATATGATGTTTCTTCCACTGAACCCCTTCCTCCGCACACGGAGCATGGATGGTGCTCCACAGGCAAGCAGCTGCCCAGGGCTGTACACTCTTTTCATTGAATGAGAATGCTTTTGCAGACTACTTAAAGCTTCAAAAATTTTCCTGTGGAGCTTTACAAACATTGAGTCCCCGGCCATGACTTTCCCCTTTTCACAGTTGCAGAAACCAGGTGAGGAGATTAAGTCAAAAAGTAGTTATTAATTTCTGGGATCATTTTTGGTAGTCTGAGTCTTCAGAGCACACCATATGTGCAGATCCCATTGATGGCAGCTCTGTCTCTGTGCTTGCACCGTGGCTCAGGGGGAACAGTCGGCAGACAGTTCTGAGACACTTGAATACCTTTCCTCTGGTCCCAGAGGAACAGGGTGATCAGGGCAGAAATAGCACCTAATTCTCCAGGATATCAGCTGTAAGTAAGAGACCACTGTATCCCACCCGGTCTTGCTCACTGTATGCATTACAACCTATGCAACAACTAAAGCATCCCTAAACTAAACCCATTATTCAGATGTGATGTGACATGTCACTTGGGTTCTAACTTTTCCCAATTTATAGGAGCTTGATTTTGTGATCATCAATAATACATGAACATTGTTTCTGTAATTTAGTAGGCCTTAAAAATCAAGAGTAGTAAAAGCACGTAAAGCAAAAGAATTTCTGGCCTTTTCAACCATGCTGACAACTTCCTAGGTGGTGTCCCAGGCACCAGCCACCAGTGTAATAGGGGACATGGCAAGTAGCATGTTCCAGGCCTCCTCTGACCCTTATGGAGGGCACAGCTCTCTGGTGACACTCAAACACAGTAAACTGAATGCTGGCCCAAGGAAAACTCGGTCACCAAGGCTAGAAGGACAGGAAAAAGCTGATGACTGATCATAAACATTAGGTAAGCTAAGAGGGGTTTCCTGCTTGCTGTGAAGGGAACTGCTGGGGGAGGCTCAGGTGAAGGAGGAGCTTCTCAAGCCTTCCAGTTGAGGGCTGAATCTGTGCCTGACCTTCAGCCTGTACCTTTTGTTGCAATCATCCAGTCACTTCTCCCAGTGTTTGTTTGAAAGGCTAGAGGCCAAGAGCTAGTAAACTTTGGATTTAACTTTAATTCATGATCAAAGGACAGAAGTGCAGTTCTCTACTCCATCTGCCCTGCTCTTGGCTGAATGCCACAGTAATAGTCAGGGAGTCTGGGATTTAGCTCAGCTTTGTGTGCCCTATATGTGAGTCCCATCTTGTTTGCCCAGCGCTGCTTTTGTCTCCTGCCTTACCACCAGTCCCCACCGCCAGTTTCGAAGCTTCTCTTACCTCATCCATGTCCCTCCTCTGGATTTTTTGTCTTAGCCTCCATTCTCCTTCAGACTCAGCTCTCATCTTCACCTTCTCTTCATATGCTCCTCAGGCTAACTAGCTCTTTTGAACTCATTGCTATTCAGTCCCAGCACCTGGTCCTACACTTTCCCCATGCAATATTCCAGGACTGAGGAATCCAGAAGCTCCTCCAGTCCATTCACTTTATTTGACTCTTTTTTCTTCTATTCCTTCATTATCCACTTTTTTTGTTTTCCTTTGGAGTGATATTCCTCTGTTTTGTGCTACAGTGGTCTTTGGAAGAGTCACTGCAAGCACAAGGTGTGCAAGAAAGACCATCAAGTCCCGTAATAAACTTTTACAAACTGAGAGGGACAGACTTTTCTAAATACAGGCAACTTTTACTATAGGCTATGATCAGAGGGTCATGTACAATAAAGACTAATTTAGAGAAGAGAAAGACAAGATCTCAGTGTACAAAATAGGGGCATTAAGTTCAATTGCAATGTATTTGCTCACAAAAAATAATACAGAGAGTATTATTCTCTTTTTAAGAGTTAGAAGGAATAGGAGGTCTTTTCAGGCCTGTTTCTGATAGACAGAGGGTTGCACACAGTATGAAGAAGCTTCCAAAGCTTTTCCAAAGCATGACTCTTGCCAGATTTCTTTCAGGACCCAGAGAATATAACTGTGGGCTGGGATTCTGGCTGAATCACTGATGACCTCTGGCATAGGACTTGTTTGAAAGATCAGGCTTTTTGGTTTCGCTGACTGACTCTCTTGACCACTGGAGCAAATGCTCCACTCCAGGGATTAAAATGATTTGTGAAAACTTAAGACACCAATCAACAAAACAACTGGAAGAATAAGCCAATCTTAGTTATGGTGAGAAATCCATAAAATGCCAGCTCACACCAATGGAATGTGTGTAGCTACAGCAGATTATCATGAAGAAATCGTTGTAGCCAAAAGGTAAATCACGAGAGACAAATCACAGTTCAGACCTAACAGAGTGTGGATACAGAAGTCAAAATGACAGAGGGGAAAGGAATATTTTTAAAATACATGTTACAAATATATAAACAATATCAACCTTGAAGTCATGTCATAGGTGGCATATATTGAAAGTGGGAGGGACTCGGTCAATGCCCCTCAAGTGGCTGTTCACAGAATCAGGGTCAGACTGGGCTTGCATCCCTTGCATCCTTCTCTCCAGCCTCTCTACACATGCTGCTTCAGCTGGGAGGAGACATGGCAAAGGCCTTACAAGCACAAACGTTCAGGAAAACTGCTTTGCTGGGTGAGGAATTAGGTTTAAAGGCTGGTGGTGAGCTGTGCAGCATGGCTGGTTGCATGGGTGCAACAGAGTTGTGCAAATATACTGGTTCAGTGGTGTGGAGGGGTCATCCCCCATCTCAAACAGTTGTTAGCCACATCTCACCCTACGCTGATGATGGTTTCTCACCTACTCCCGAGAAGCAAACCTTCCTCTTAGATTTTAGCCTAGGAGTAAAACTTTGATTAATTCAAAACCTCAGTAAAAATGAGAGGGAGTCAGCACTTTATCGTGCTGTGGAGACTCAGATCCAGGGAAGAACCTCAGCAGCAGCCTCACTAGAGACCTGGGCACCAAAATTGGAAGACTGTTGAGGTAGCATAAACTGACTTTAACATCTGTCTTATTTAGTGTAATGTGTCCCTGTCTTTAAAATAAAGCAGTTGAATGTGCTATTAAGAAATACCAGACAAATTTCTGTTCTTTCACAAGTAGCTAAAAATAAAGACCAGGATACACTTCCTGTTTCGCTTCTTAATATATCAATTTGAGGCAGAGATAGTTGCTACCTCTGAGTGTATTTTTTGTTGAGAAATTTGTCTACAAGCCTAATGTGATTTGCTAATGCACTGCTCAAATGTACTCATCAAATTTTGAGCAAGTACATTCAGACAGCATTGCAAACTCTTTGCAGAACTTGATCTGTGCTGTGAATTTGCCTATGTGGATCACACAGGAAATTATTACCAGACCCAGAAAAAGAAAATGTAAGTAAAATACAGTGAATTTCTGCTGTAAAAATTATGATTTTTTTAGTTGGATAATGGCACTAGATACATTAGATCAATTTTTAAATATTTATGGAAAAAGGGGGGTATTCGGGAACAACATCTGTACAGTGTGTGCTGTGTCATAGAGTAAATGAAACCTATTCTGAGTAAAATTTAAGCAACTTGTTAGTATGTATGCTCTGGAGTAAAACACTGTTCTTGGTCATTGATAGTATACTTCCTAACACATCCTGATTGAACACTACTTTGTGGTAAATTCAGTTAAGTAGTCTTCAGCAGTAAAATAGGCCACTTTCAAGCTGCATGTATTTTGGCCTATGCCACAAAACAATTTTATTAGAAAACTTGAAAACTTCTGGAAACAAGCCACATTTTATGGAGAAATAGCTCCAAATCGTGTCTCTAAACAAAGAACAAAAACTACTGGTGTGCACTTCAGAAATGACTGAATCAAATAGGTTTGATCAAAGTAACCTTCCAACCACCAAAAGTTTTCTTAGTTTTGTTTGGCCAACTGTAGAGCACAGATAACAAGTTCAGATTTTTTTTGTTATAATCAAAAATTTATTGAGAATGAGTACAGAAAAAAATAACCATCTGCAGAGGTAAGCACTGCTCAGGGCTTCTTACAGTCAGTGGTGTTTTATAGTCAAAACTGAACTCCGTAATGTCAGGTAAGTTCAGTGTCTAAGAGAGAAAAGATTTGCTTTTCTTGTTCAGACTGGCCTTTGTGAAATTGCCCTTTACGTGTCTCCAACCTACAACAGAAAAGAAGAGTATTTGAATGTTCTTCTAAAGAAAGACATAGATAAGGCTATGATGACATGTTGATAGTGTTCATATACTGTTATACTAGTCGGAAATTGTGAACCTAGCATTTAGAACACATAAGGGCAAGGGATTATTTCTGGTCATGAGAATATCCATTTATTTACCTGTTAAAAGAAACAGTAATGTAAAAGGTATACTAAATTGAAGTACAAATATTTCTGTGACAAAACGGTAAACAAAGCCAACTTCTGTTAGTGGGCTTAACACTTCAGCTGGCCATGCTCAGTGTTTCAAATGACCACTATGTTCTGTTATTATTTTAAATATCTCCTTGGCCCCATGGTCAAACCTGTTTGGTGCCTAGATTGTGCTGCTGTCCATCTACTGACAGTCTGTTGAATGGGATGATTTTCATTGCAGATTTCTTCATGGAATACCACCGGTCACGCCAGGTTGCCCAGATAATGCCATTGTCATATCCAGATGGACCAGCATCTTCTGCTGTGTACACACCACCTAAAAAATATCAGTTGGAGTAAAACAGTTAGTTGCTTTCTAAAACAGTTAATGTGCCCATACATGTTTCTGGTACTAACACTTCCATGGCACCCCTGGGCCTGCTAACAGGCCCCATTCACTGCCTTTCTCCTAGTTTGCTTCTCTCAGGATTGATTCTCCCACTTTGGGGTGGAGAGCAGCCATAAGTTCCTACTGCTGATGCTAACAGTTACTGCCAGCTTTGGAAAATCCAGATGGCAAAATGCACTCAGTGAAAGTGACTCATTTTTCTTTGCCACTAAAATGTGGTGTCCTGGATTATAAGTATTTAGAAGACACTTTACCTGTATAATATTTGCCATTGAGGTGGCCAGCATGACATCTGTTCATCCACCATCCAGATCCATCTTGCTCAGCACAGTTGCCAGCATAGTTATCATTGTCATTATCGTAGGTACTGAACCGCATGCCATTATGATAGGTAAAGGATTTATCACTTGGGTCATCTCCAAAATCATAGCCATCAAAGGCATCCCCGGCTTCACCACCGAGAAAGTAGGCGTAAGTCAGTCGATACTTGTCTTCTTCACTTCCCACTTTGAATACAGCATAGTCAGCAGTGCTGTAAACAATGCAGAATGGTGAGTATGAGCATGCTGCACTCTGAGTCATGCACAAATGGAAAATGCATAGGTGTTTGAACTGCAGAAAAGGCATTTATTACATCCTAGCTTTTTAAAAGGAATTGGTTTTATGTGACTGTGGGTCTCAGTTCAATGACATACATTCAACCAATTTTTGTGCTCCAGTATCAGACATGCTTTCTGACTTGGTCTTCACTGATATATGAAATATCTACATTATAAAAACACACACACACACATATATATACATCTCACAGGTTTGTAATTACTTAGGTCACGAGAAAAATCTCAGTGGAAGGAGTGGATGTCTCCAGAAATAGCGAGGACAGTAAGTCCCCCCGGAGAAAGGAATATATAGAATAGAAAATAAAAGAATAGAACAGAATAGTTCGTTTGGAAGGGACTTATAACTATCATGTAGCCCATAAGACACATAAGACTCGAAGAAACTTAAAGAGAAGAAACATATTCCTTCTGCCTAATGAGTGCTGACAGCATGTGGCCTTCAGACATGCATGTGTGCCTGGCAACAAGTCCCACAGTGACTGCTGTCACACTCTTAAGTTCAGGAGCCAAAGCAGTGTCCTATGCATGTTAGCAGGTCTAAGGGCTCGTAATTTTTTCAGAGCAGTACGAACTGATGCAGTAGTGGGAGCAGTAGGTTTTATGCTGTCATTTTCAGAAGCCTCATGAGCAAATACCTTTTTTTGCCACTCCAGTCCTCCAGTTCTATTCGTAAGGTGTAAGGCAGGGTAGACTGTGTAGTTATTAAATGTATCTTCTCATTGCCGAGCCAGAACTCAGTGGTGTCATCTGGAGACAGGTGTCCAAATCCTTCCTTGTACTGAACCCAATTTTTACTGAAGTCCTCACTCCCATCCAGTCTCTGGGGGGAAAAAAACCACCAAAACCAGAAATAAAAACCTCAGTCAAAAAGACACGTATCTTATGTAGGTAAACAAAACTGTGCCGATGCAATAAGCTTGCTGATAACACATAAGAGACATACCCTCTGCAATACTGTCCAGCCATTGCCGTATGAGTCAATCTCACAGTAGACTAGGAATGACTGCTTGGCTCTTTGAGGCTTGATAAAGTAAAGACCACTTTTCCTGGCACCTTTATTTGCAACGTCTTGACAATCTGAAGTAAAGATATTCAAAGGATCATGGTTAATCTAGCTACAATTCTGTCCTCACATATATTTTATATTCTAACTTTCTTAGCACAAGAAATACAATTAATCTAAATGCCATTGTTGCAAAGTTAGCTATTTAGTCCACGTACTTTAATGTCACTGCCTTAAAAAACCCTTCTGAGCACCCCAGGACTTGGGTAAGACGAAGACGAATTTTGTCTCACATAGAGTTTAAGCAACTTAAATGTAAAACATAGTCATTGCATTAATTTTTATAGCAACAAAAAAGGACACTTTTGGAGCTAATGGAATAATTATTTTTTTTTCTGTGTGACTCAGAAATGTGATATTGGGTTATCTTCTGTTTGTCCATTGAAAGTCTACTCACATTTAGCATACATTTTGGGATAACTGTATTTTGGCTGAAAAGTCCACCCAAGAACTGTGTCCCATCTGAATGCCCTGTTTGCAGAGTGTCTACTTGCCACTGACATTCATCCAAGCACCAGCTTTATAACTTGCAATTTTATATATGGTTACAGAAAACTATGGCCCATAAGATTTCAAAAAACTCATTGCTGTGATGCCAAGCGGCGACACTTGTAACTGAATTAACCCTCCACCACATATGAAGCATTTTGCATACCTCTACCACTTGTCTCCTGTATTTCAGCCCTGTCTCGGCATGGCTCCTGACACTGTAACTCAAGCTGGGTAATCTTCTCTTTCAGCTGTGCGATCCTGTTGCTGTTCAATATATGTGTGTCTGTCAATTGTCTGGACAGAAAGACATAAAAATGGGCTGTTGACTCCACTGTTTCTGGATATGTAATATACATTCTCCTGTACACACGCCTCATCTATCTACCATGCTGCTACATGCACCCCTGTGAAAGGGGGTGCCTCTATTAGCAGTGATATTTAAAGTTAAGGAAACTAGCCAAAACTGGGAAGCATGTGCTTAACCTTACGCAAAACTTAATGACATGCAAAACTTGACTGTAATCAGCAAAACTCTATCTAGTTATTAAAATACGAATATAACGCTATGGAAAGTTTTACTTTGCTCTCCTAAAGTAAATGATAAACTATTCCTCTTTAATGATGGATGTATTTGTAAAACAGAAGTTCTGTAAATAAATTGCTGTGTCAGAATGCCTATTTAGGCAAAAATAATCTTTGACATAATGTTATAGAAGAGATTTTCTACAGTCAGGTCAAAAAACATATCCTTAAGATTTAGAAACATTAATGATGTTCTCAGTTTTATTTTCAATGTCAATTTAGAACAGACTACTAATGAGTTTAAAGTTACTTATGATTTATAACAATGTAACTGAGCTGCTTTTCATGGATATATGCAGCAAAATTGGTCAGAGTGAATGATTGTACAAACTTTCCACGTACTCTGCATTATAGCACTAACTCACGACCTCCAAAGATCACGAAAAAAAATTTAGAGGTAGCTGCTACAGCAAAAGAAACATAAATAGATATATTGCCAGGCTTCGTGGCATTCTTATCTTGCACTTCTTGCACAATTAACAGCTCATGCAGATGAGCAGAGAATTCAGTATCAGATCCTCATGATCCTCCTATGCCTTGCTAGGCAGCTACTAACGACAGTGTGAGCAAAATTGTCCATGTCAGCACAAAAAAAACCTTCTGAGAGAGCCTTGGTGGCACTTGACAAAAGAACAGAAATAAAACAATTTGTACCGTCAATAACATAAAAGGTGGAAGATACCTACTGTATAGTATTTTCATGAGACAATATAGTGTTTTCATATCTGATAATTTCTTCAATTATTTTTCTGGACTTTTGAGTAAGATCTTCAATTGAATCTGTAAAACAGACAAAGGTATAAAATAATTGCAATTATGCGATTTAAAAATGAAAACACCATAAATTATATTTTTCAGTTGTGTAGTTATTTCCGTATTCTCACTTGGTAATGTCTGCTTCTCTGAAGGATAGAGGCCTTGGATGTGCTGAATCAGATGTTCTGTTGTCACTGTGGAGTTAGAAATTTGCTGCAAAATTCTCTCCATTTCCTGCAGTTCATTATCCACAGTGAGATGGTATTTATTAAAGAAATCTGCAATGCCACAGGTTGTTGGGCAGAAGCTACCCTAAAGAGGAAAGAATAATAGTTGGCAATGTTTTGGGACCAAAGAAAGGAGAGCAGAATATCTGGGCAGAGGAACTTTCAGGCAGTGCTGACAAAATGATAGTGGATAAAAAAGGACAGGCATTCGCCACTCTGCTGTATTTGTATTTACAGAGGCAGTTTACTTTCACACTATGGGCATCCATAGGAAGAAAACAGTGCATGCTATTACTTGTAGCATCTTCTAGATATGTGCTTTTATCCACAGTGCAGCCTCCCCTACATTTTTACCAAGTGTATATTGCTATTAATAAATAACAGGTTTAAGCACAGCACACTTAATAAGTATGGAAAATAACACTGAGGTTCAAGTGATAATGGTAGTTAATAATCAGCATAGGAAAGCTTTAATTACACTCTTAAGACAAAAGAAAATGGTTCAGGTACTTACAAATCGATCATCCAAAATGCAGCAGTTCTCTCTGGTAGCAAGGTACTGAAGAGAAGAAAGAAGACCATTTTCAGTGGATTTTCTCTGACAGAGCTCTCTGTGCCAACATGTTTTCTAACACTCTCTCTTCACTTACCGCCATGCTGGTGGAGAAGAGCAGGGAGAGGAGAGACCCCAGGGGAGTCCAGCTGTGTAACCTCAGCCCCATCATGTCTGCCCCACCAGGTGCTGACGGCTGCTCTGTGCAGCTCTGCAGTCAGCAGCGGAAAATGTTCAACCCAGCACAGGGTGGCAGCAGTTTAAGGCAGCAGGCTAAGCTGGGGGCGGGCACTGGGAGGTGGTGGGAAGAGGCGGGGTAGGGATTTGAGGTGGATTCCCAGAATTTGCACACCTCTCTTACTCCTCCCATTTTCAGAACCTGTTTCCCACTTAGCCGCTTGCTCTCTGCTCCAGCCAGGCCTCAGGGGAGGCAGGAAAGTGGGACAAGGCATCCAAGTGCTACATCTAGTAACATAAGCGTTGGGAAACACACTCGGCTTCATGATGGGGCCTGGCAGAAGTCTCACTCAAATAGAAAAAGGAAAAGCCGCAGTAGCCATTTAAATTATGTGCAACAACTATAGCCTAACAATAAACACTGTTTTGTGGTTATGTAATATTTTCTGCCACAGATCTCAATGTGCTTTGCAAAGAGACTCAACATGATTTTCCCTATTCCGTGGATGACAAAACTGAGGCAGAGAAAAGTATGAAGTTGCTGGACAGTGACATACCTGCAAAGAAGGCTGTGGTATTTGTCACAGACAAGGAAAGCACAAATGTTCCCTACCCTTCAACACGATGAGTCCATTTCAATGACTTTGGTCAATGCTTCCTTATTGGGGAACTTACATTGGCGGAATCTGCCTTATTCAATATTGCTGGAAGACTGGTGACAGGCCCCCTTTTCTGCTATGGGCTTTGTCCCAGGCAAATTATTTCAGTATGTGCTTCTGCATGCTATCTGTATTAACAGCAATCATACCTTTCCTCATGCTCTGCATCTGGTCTCCAGGCTGTGGCTTCTCCAGAGAAAGCTGGATTTTGTGCCTGTACAACGTCATGCATGATGAGACAATGTTGAATGAGGCTTTTGACTTCATTACGTGTTTGACCAAATGATGAAAAGAATGGTGGGACTGGGGCTCACTGCTAGATCTGTTGTTATTGGGGTCAGCTTTGTGATTTTTTTTTTTCAGGAAAATGATTTCACCTCTGCACAGCAGGATCAGTATTTCAACTTTGCTTAATAGGTACTAAAAAGACAGACAAAAGCATTCCATATAAACCAGATTATTACAAAATTACATCTAATTATGCCCTGAAACATAGACAGTTCCTGACCTGCATATCCTCTTTTTATCTGGTCACATTGGGTCAAACAGAAGGTTCCCATCATGTTCAAAGATATTGCCAGGAGGAAATAGGAGTATTTATGGTGCTAAAAATCCAATTGATGTGACACTTGTGTGAAGCTGAAGCACTGTTCATGGGAGAGCCAGCTTTCCAGTAACTGTACTGATGACCAGTGAGGTAGCTGCCAGGCTGCCAAAAGCATTTTTCAGAAGATGACCGATGCTCTAAGTTTGTCCTTCCAAATCTGGTGTTACCCTCAAGAGTCATGTGCAGAATGTGCTTCTGTTGTCCATACTGATACAGAGAGGACATGATTCCACCTTTTACGCGGTTAGTTCTGTTTCCTAAAGAGTGAAAATAAATTAAAGCTGGGTAAAAGTCTACCTGCTTTTGTGGTTTTTATTGTTTCTTCATTGGTGGTGTTAACATTGACTCACAAAACTACCAGTGAACCTCCTTGCCACTGCTGCTCATACATTGAGCTTACTCTGCTTCTTCTTTCCTGATCATGACACATGGGTGCACAGGGTCCTGGAGGTACAATTTCAGAGGCTGTGCACCAGCAGGATTCCCTTAGATATGACAATATAGCAGGAGTAGATGGCTGGTATGAACTTTTTAAGATAACTGGCCCAGCTTTAACCACAGACGTACAGTGAAGAGTGCAGATGGGCACGTGCTGTCTGTGACACAATAGGTGAAGCACATAACACAATTCAGGTATCCCTCATCCTTTAACAGACTAAAGAACACCCCTTTCCTTTTTGGCACTAATAATAGTACATATAGGCTTGAAATTCTGTCAGAAGAACATTTGGTTACAGAAAATGAAAAAAATTTGTCTTGTGTTTCTGGGCAAGAACTTCAAGAGTCAGAAAAGATGACAACACTCAACTCTGGCAGCAATAGCCTAGTTGATCTTGAGATAAAAAGCCTGAACTTTTAGAATTAAACCATGGGAATGGTTGTAATGAAATAATATCAATGTATAAATAGAGTTTCAATGTTCAAGATAATTGGCTAATTGGGCAGTCAAAACAAAAGGATCATTATCCCTAAAAATGTGTGAGGAATAGAAAACCCAAATTTTCAATTGTGTGCTTGTGTTACACAAAATTATTGCTGTATATATTTATATTCATATTTATATTAATCAATTTTCAACATTGCCTTAATGATTACCAAATATCTGCACATAGCATTTGTGAGTGATACTTAGCTGTATTTATGGTCGCAAACACTGCTACTACTTAGCAAAAGATGTAAATATTTGAACCTCGGGAAATTTGTGCTTGCTTTACTTATTACATGGTCATGATTTAACCTTGAATAATTAATCCTTTCATATTGCTTCCTTTTCTTGTCTTCTCTGGTTTCACCATTCATTATTTAGAAATATCTTAGTCCTGCTTTCCATTAAGTTGGAAACAACATGTTTTCTTAGAAGAATGACTATGTAGTATTTTTCCTCCCGTACATGCCATTTTGTCTTGATGTGTCCTGGCTGCAAAACAGCTGACCTATTTACCAAACAAATGTGCTAGAGACCTAGTTGTACCCTGAGACATGTCCAACATGATTTAACCATGTTGATTTTCTGGTCAGTGTTTTATTTCCAGTAAGTCTATTTGCTGCTTTGTTAGCACATGAGGAACAATTCATGTAGGACGGGTGGAAGGAAAAGTTCTCAAACTCAGTTTACTTTTTTCTTGCAATATATTTTTGAGGAGATATTAAAGGTAAATCATTATTTGTTTAAAAGAGCTTTTTTCAACTCAATATTGATTAGTCTTTTTGTCAAAAAGCCACTGGGACTCTATCCAACATCTTCCCATAATTCATAGAAAACCTTTCCTCAGAAAAAGGAATCAAAAGAAATATGCTTGTGTCTTTAAAATGGTTTCTGAATATCATTATATCCTTATGGCTGTCTTGAAAAAACAACTGTTTTTTAAACTCATATCTACATGCCTTAAGAATCTAATCTGAAAAATCAGTCTACAATATCTCAGAAATGCTACAGTGACACATTTTAACATTTTCAATGGGGTTTTATTACTGTTTAACTTAAAGTGTTCAGTGGACTTGATTTGAACTTGCATTTTTTTCAGATGCTCCCAAAGTTAATTTTCCCATTTATAAATAAATACAAAAAATAAATATAGAAAAATACCAAACAGTAAATATTGGAAAAAAAACCCTACTCTGTTTTGCAATCCATCATCAATATGCATCACCCTGCTTGTACTACTATTAACTTAATCAGATTAGTGGGCAAAATCCCCTTTGCTAGGTCAATTGAGTGATTGACAATTAGGATGAGAAACAGAGACAGCTAACACGTTGTCTAGTATTGAAGTTATGCTGATGGTGTGCTAAAAAGCCAACAGTACGAAAGTGAAAATAAAAAAAAAAAAAAGAAAAGGTTTTGTAGCTGATCTTTCTCTTTCAATACTCAGAACTTGGGCAAAAGGTAAATCACAACATTTTGGCCAATTGGATAGTCCACTCTGTGCAACACACTTCTTCCCCACCCTTCCTGAATTGAGTCAACAAAAATCACTTGCTCTTCACGGGAGAGACTTAAATTTCTTTTCACCTCTGACACCAGTACAGGTACTCACTATGCTACAGGTCAAATACTGGTTGGAAATAGTTATTTGTTTGAAAGCTGAGAGAGGAAAAGTAAGAAATGTATGTATTTCATGTCAGCCATAGCTTTCCATTTTGAAAGAATTTAATGGATATTTTGCTGCATGCACACTGTGGATACAGAAGAGGTACTTTCACTCATTTTAGAGTGTATTCTTCAATAATTATGGGATAATGCATTTTCTGACATCAAAATATGGAGGTTACAGTGATTTGTGACTGCTAAAAATCAGCACTTTTTGTAGATAATATAACAACCTAAAAGATCTTTTGATTTCTGCAAAGAATAATCAAGGATTATTGCTTTAATACATAGTTCTTATTTTGTCTTCAAATATTATTGCAGACAAATTTTAAAATATATTTAACAATTAAAAAGGCCAAAAATCAAGGCACTTCATAGTACTCCTGAAAATACCTCATATCCATAAGCCAGATGGTTGATGCTTTGAATGAGCTATTATCTTATTTTTTAAAAATCCTATAGTGTTTCTGTTTAGCATTCACTTAACTTCATACATTAAAGATTTTATTTAATCTTCATTCAAAACCTAAAGTATTAGGAGAGGACATGTATCTAAAAACCCCAGGAATGTGATATAAAGGAATGCAGTCAATATAGTTCAGAAGATAACTCATTTTGTTGTTTTATCAACAAGGCAGGTTGTTGACAAGTTTTTCTCAGTCCCAGAGCATAGGATATGCTCAAAGTGATAAAAATATATACCTCAAAGTGATAAAAATCTACTAAATTACTATGAAACTGAAAACTATGTTTTGGGTTCAGTGAAATATCATTATTGAGCTTTGAGTTGTTTGTGCCTTAAATAGGGGGGGATTACATGCAACATGGCAAATTCTCTCCTTTTACTGATTTACAGAGATAATTTTCGACTGTTGATTCACTTAGGAAAGGCTGGTATTCAGACTGTCTGCAGAGGAGAGATTGCACTGTATACTTTACCTTGAGGGCAAGAACAGTGAACTCCATTTGTTAAACAAAGAGATGCACTAATTTGTGGGAATGAGATAAGTAGTAAATTCAAATATTTGCTGAATATTTTGTAATTAGTTGAGAGGACAGAGCCTCAATAAACTAAAGCCTACTTCAATAAACTAAAATATATGCTGAAACTATTGTTTGAACAGGAACCTATTTACAATGACATTAAAGGAAACATAGTGAAAATGTAATATATTTCACAATAAACCCCTGGCCTGTGAAATACTTTGCTTGTACTTTTTTAAGCAATCAGAGGAAGCCTGACTGTCAGAAAAATCCTAGAAATATAACAGAAAGTGTATTTGCTTTGGAAAAATGTACTCTGTGTTGTCTTCTGTGACTTCCAGGATTAGGCCTGAGTGATGTTAATGCTGGATGATTGAAGTAGAAGAATGAATTTCACATTTATTTTACGCTACTTCTGTGCTCCATGCTGGTGCACAAATCTTTTTACAGGGAGAGAAGCACAGGCCTATGTTTGAAACATTGATGGCACTAGTCTATTAAAAGTAAATATAAGTATTTAGGGTCACCAAAGGAAATCAAATCTCAGGCTGATCTACATTTGAACCATCAACAGGAAAAAAATTATCCTCTTCAATTTTTTAATTTTTTTTTTACTCCGTAGCCTTTTTCTTTCTCCAGCATAAAAATTAGAGACAAAAGAAATTCCCCCCACGCACACTTTCTTCTCACAAATTATGAGAGGAATTCAGGATCTGGCTTACCCTTAAAAGCTGTACATTAAGCAATGGATTCCTATCACGTGACTGAGTTAAGGCAGCTATTAATGTTGATCCATATCCCCCATACAGACCAAAAATACAGTCACATTGTCCACTAGCAACTCTGTGTATGAATTTCACATAGGCTTGTCACTGATTGTAGTTTCTTTTGGCTTCACTGACAACCACACAGTGCCATCTGATGTCCTCAAAGAGCAATAAACTGTTCCTAAAATCTGTTAAATCACATAAAGGCCAAAATCTTAAAAGGAAAACTTGACTGTGACAGAACATGGCCTCTCAAGCCTACATGGAAAATAACCTCTAAATAATTTGCTTCTGTTTTCATTCAAATAATCTTAACCTCATGTATGAAATTATAGGCTCTGAGCTAATCAGTACTGCTCATGATGGAATGATGATGATAATGAAAACTCAGTCTTTAAGAAAATAATTTGAATAATCAAGCTGAGGGAATAAAGGTAGTGAATAAACTACTATCGCAAAAAATAGATTATTTTGTTGGAACCTCAACAAGCTTATAAAAATAGCCTACTTACTTTTGGACGAGTCTAAACTGTGCAAGAAACAAAATTGCTGGGGGAACCAATAGAATATAGGCTTTGATCCCTTCATCAGTGCACCCCTGCAAATAATAGAAACAATCCTATATCCTTTCCTCATGTTTTTGACACATCAACTAATATGTGTGTCTCAGTATTTTATATACATTGGATATTAATTCTTTCTCACACATGTCAATATCCATATGCAAATTTGCTAAAACTGTATTTCAGGTTCCATAAGGGCACTGAAACGGTTTCTGACAAAGCAAGATCCAGTCCTGCACAGAACCCCGAGGAGTCGCTTTCAAAATCCATGCTATGACAATACTTGAAAGAAGTTAAAAGAATAAAGCACCCCTCTGTATTCCAAGACTGTTCTACCAATGTACACATGTGCATGTGAGTATTTCTATCTTAATATAGATAAAATGCCCTGTTGGTCCAAACGGGCTGAAACGCACACATTTGCCTCCCTGCCTAGTGCAGCACAGAGGATGCTGGTGGGAGCCGACGGCACTTTCTGGGTGCGGGGGTGGTTTTGCAGGCGAGGCGGGTGCCGACAGCGGTGAAACACAGCCACCTACCGGCCTCTGGGTCACTTGGTGTGAGCAGCCACGTCCTACCCATTTCAGTGGAAGTTTTATTTACACTCATAGGTTATAAATGATTCTGTTTGCCAGTGATTGGCATTTATTTTTAATGTGTTTTTAAAGCACAGAACTGAGGTCTGCAGCACGTTGGTTATCTCAGCCACGGTAAACTGCATTTGAATTTCACCACAGGATTTGAAACCATTGCATGACTTGCTGAGGATTAGCCATGTTTCTTGCTATAGTACAATATGTTGGAATTTTACTGCAAAGCATTCTGTATTGAAACACACATGAAAGACACTTTAAAATTTAACTACAGAAAGTATCTGTCTTTACATCTATACTGGTAGCTGTGTATTTTATATCAGACAGTGCTCTGTTCCGGTTCTTGCTCCAAAGTTTACTTTAAGGAGCTACAATAAATATATATTTAATTCAAAACTAAAGTAGTAACATATATTTTTTTATATCTATTTATTATATATAATCTGAAGACAAGTACAAAGATCAGTGTTTACAAAGCCATAGTGCTGTCTACCCTCTTATACGTCTCTGAATCATGGGTCATCTACCGCCACCACCTGCGTCTCCTAGAACGCTTCCATCAACGCTGCCTCTGTACAATTCTAAACATCCACTGGACAGATTATGTGACCAATACATCCGTTCTGGAACAAGCAGCAGTCACAAGCATTGAGGCCATGTTACTGAGAACACAGCTGCGTTGGGCAGGGCACGTCTCCAGGATGAAGGACCACCGCCTCCCTACGATCCTGCTTTATGGTGAACTTGCCACCGGCTGCCGCAAGAGAGGAGCCCCGAAGAAAAGATACAAGGACTCCCTGAAACAACATCTCAGCCTTGGCCATATTGACCACCATAACTGGTCTACTCTGGCCTCCAATCGGGAGTCCTGGAGACACACCATCTACAGCGCTGCTGATGCTTTTGAGAAAGCACGCAGGATCACCCTTGAGGAGAAAAGACAACGCAGAAAGAATCGTGCCTTGCAGAATATACCATCTAAGGAGTCTTTCTGTTGTGCCTTCTGCAATCGGACCTGCCTATCTCATAATGGCCTTTTTAGCCACCAACGCGCTTGCAACAAACGTGGGTAGAGCCCTTCCCAAATCTTCGTTCGCGAAGCTTAGCCATGATGATGATGATTATATATATTTAGGACAAAGCCGGAGTAATCTATGCATTCATGTTTTCCCCACACACACTGTGATTATTTGGATGTTTACTAGTTTATAAGGACTCAAACCCTGCAAAATTTCAATATAATAATTAAGTATTTAATAATTTAATAATCAAAAGTAAGGTCCTTGTAGGGAACCAAATTTTCTTTCTCTGTGACCTCTTTGGTTCTGCCTCTTTAATGACTTAGGACAGAAATTGTTCATCACTTCTTAGGCACTAAGAATGCTAGCAGATGGTCCTTTATATCCTTTTTTTATAATAGGAAAACATTGTACCTCACTAAATAATTAAATTCTAAGTTTCCAGCATGACTATTTTCTATCTTCTCTCAACTGCATTATTTATAATCACAATTTGAATTTAGCCTAACTGGAAATTTTATCAAAAATTTTCTAAAGTACTTATTAGTTTTCAACGTGGTTACTTCTTACATCACTAAAACCCCCTCTCGTCATCACATATTGTCAATGTTGCACCAAACGTATTTTTCAGCATTCCCACAAAGACACCAAATTTTATTATTGTATCATCTGCAAGAGATAATTCAAACCCATTTGGAATATCAGTGTATGTGTTAAGGGAGGCCTGGCTATTATTGCATCGAATTAGCGTGTTAAGACTGATTCAGTCACAGTCCTTCATGTGACCGGTTCATGTCAGACAGAGTCGCTCTGAAGTACCTATACGTGATTAGCCTCCAGTGGAGACGTTCGGACACAGCCCTCCAGTTCCGACTTCATGACTGGGAAAGCGTTCCTCCTCCTATGTGGCAGAATTTCCTAGGTTGGAGACATTCACTTCATGCCCACGGACTAGAAATTCAGTCCAGAACCTGAGAAACCCCACCTGTCAGAACGGAGACGTGCACTCCTACAGAAAGCCTCATTTTTAATAAACACACTTCGTGTTTAGGAGAGGGTTACATAAACATTTATTAACCAGACTACCTGACATGGTCTGGGTGTTATCACAACCCTGAAAGGCGTTTCTACGTCTAAGGTTATCCCCCCTACACACAGCCTGTTGTCTCGGTAGAGACACGAGTGCCCTCGGGGCAGCACCTCGGGGATGCGACAGCCCGGCACCCTCCTGCCATTGATCCATGTCCGGCCTGGGCCAGGATACAACCCGAGCCGGAGCCGGAGCCGAAGCCCTGACTGTGCACGCCCTGGGCTCGACCCGCCACCGGCCAGCTTTCAGCCGGGCTACCCAAGCCGAGCTGCGCCCCCAGCGCTCCCACCACTTCGCCCGGCACGCCCATGACTTACAAACTTTCTCCCGCCCCTTTCCCCA
>VXAY01005125.1:1405448-1423391 GCA_013399855.1 Oxyruncus cristatus
TTTTTTCCCCTCCCACCCTTCTTTAACATTTGGTGTGCAAGATTAAGAAACAAGTATGTTTTTCTGTACCACAAGGTGTCTATAGTAGAGCTCATTTTGGGTTGGAGGGGAGCACATGAGAAGTCTAAACCACTGGTTTTGTTTTAAGTAGTCAAGTTTCAATACAGCATTTCTCGAACTCCTTGAAATTCAACAAATCATACCAGCAGGATGTGGAGTCTTTTGAAGTATTTTGAGTAGGTTTTCATGATTTCTTGTGAATGATCGCACAGTGAAATACGGAAACTTTCTTTTGGTGCATATTTTTAAAAAAAATGAGGCTATGTGTTAGTGTCTAGTTACAAATATGCTTTCTAAAACATCATACTTTTCTGACTTCATGCATGTCAAACCTTGCCTAATCTAGAATTAAATTTTCCCATTTATTATTGCCATGATGACTGGTTACTTTATTCCTAGCTGTTTACATTCTGAAAATAACAACTGTCAGTGTGTATTATCTACTCCAGAAAGACCTTACCTAGTTTATTGAAAGGTTTTAGGGAGATTTCTGAAAAGGGCTAAATAAGAAACATAGTTATTGCTTGCACTGGGTTGAACTTTGGGAAAACATTCTAGTTAAAATTTCTAGTTAAACAGAAAGCATACTTTTAGTTTTTAAGGATGACTGGTAGTACTCCAGGAACTGATAATTTTCAAAAATTGAAAAGAAGGTAGGGGCTTGTTTCTGTGACACAAGATAGATGCTAGATCTTTAAATCTCTGGGTTGTGCAGGTTTTGAATAATATGGATGTTGCACTTCAAACTTTTTTAAAAGGGTATGACTTCTAAGAGTTCGTATTTTCTTGGGTGTATCAATAAGAGGAAATGCAACAGACCTTTTCTGATGTTATGCTGTATAGGAACTCAGATCCGTGTACAAAGCCTGCCAATTATTATTTAAATTTCTACAGTTAAGAAAAAATGTGTCCAATACGTTGTTACTCAAAGCAGTGAACGGCTGTGTGCAGTTTTCTGTACTCTGTGAGACTTTTATATATTTAAAATACTTGTATTTTTCTTCTAGTTTGGCTGGAATAGGGATGAATACGACTTGCTAGCTGCAGGAAGGTAAATGATATAAGAAGAAATTGGGTAAATTGTATTTCATATTGCAATGTCAAGATACCAACTTTTTCAGCACTAAGTTATGTTTTGTATTATCACTGAATTAATGTTTTTGTTAGGGTTTGGGTTCTTTTTTAAGACTCAGCATTCTCGCTTGGAATTGAAATTATAGACACTTCATTCTGGAACCAGCTTAAAATAACAACAGGAGGAAAGGGTTGAATGAAGGAAAGGGTTGAATGATTTTATTTAACAGCTTAACTTCCTTAACAGCTATTCTCCTTGAGAATAATAAATGTGGAGAGAAACTCTGGCTCCACGGAGAGATGAAACTTTTCCCCATAATTCTGTTGAATATTTAAGGACTGTTGCAATCAAAATTTGAAAACAGTAGTACATAATCATAATACATTGTGTGCTTCACGTTGGAAGTGAGATCTTTTATCTCTTGATTTGGGCTTTGCATATTTAGTTACACACAGTGCAGACTACTTAAGATACTGAATATAGATCAGACTTCTTGAAATGACCAGGGAAACTTGTTTTTAGGTGTTAGATAATCTTTTAGGTTATTTTTTTACAGAAAATTCTTCATGTAAAGGTTAGTCATTTTAACTACTTATTCATCTGTCAAAATCCCTTGTTATGTTTAATATGTAATTTATGATTGTATTAGATGCTTATGGAGGTAAAAGTAGCATGTTCTGTTATTTAGCTTTATTTCCTTTGTACTATTATATTTTAAAGTTGGATTTGTGAAACTTGATTTTACTGAATATTTAGTTATTTGAATACCATTTTCCCAGTCTTGCAGGTCATCTCATTGAATGTGGTGCTCAGTGTACAGGTGGAATATTCACTGATTGGCACACAGTACCAGACTGGTAGGTAATCTTGACATCAGTATCCATGTTTGTAGTGGACCAAAGATGAGGTTTCCTGCTTACATCTGTGTTGTGAAAACTGCTTCTACCTTACTCTTTTGGGGGAGGCAATGTGGGCCTCTTGATATTTTGCTACCTCAGCATTACTCTTCTAAAAGGTCTGTTCTTCCTAGTGCAGTTTTCCATTTCAGTCAACAGGGGTCTGTCTTTTGTTAGCTTCAGCAGATTTTGAAAAAAAAATTAGCCCTTTGATTTTATTTTTTTTCCCCCCGTTTCAGACTTTTTTTCTGTTTTCTTTTTTGTTACCTACTTTTTGAAAAGATCTGGTGTTGACTCTCAGGTATGATTGTAATGAAAAAGACATGTTGTATTAGTCTTCAGTTAGGTCAGAGTTGCCTGCTGGTCAGGGACAGGTTTTACATAATTTGCTTTGGTAGGGGTGAATAAATGCCATGGTCCTGTCCTGCTGTATAAGCTGGTCACCAGCATTCAAATGTGTTGAATGGTCAGTCTTTTCAAAAACTTACTTGTATATTGTGTTCAGACCTGTTGGATTAGACTTTCATGTACGTGTGTCCTTCTGCCTACTGATGGAACCTGCTTTTGACCAGCCTGTGTTTAAAAGTAGCTGGGAAATACATTTTTGCATAGGACGAGTGGTTTTGGTTCCATTTTTTTCTTGTATTTCTTGGGATGAGAGGGAGGAATCTTGTCCTGTGCTGTATCATGAGGCAGGCAGTGCTTCTTTTATGTGGTGGAGGACAGGGCTGAAGAGCAGTGGGGAGATGCAGGAGAGAAGGATGGCTTTGCTACAACGTGTTCCTGTTCCCAAGCTGACTCTGGTCCAGATGGATGAAGCAGCAGGACTGTGTCCTGCGATCTGAAGAGCCCTAGGGGTGCCAGGTTTTTTTCTTCCTGTAGTGACTGTTTCTGGTTCAGAGTGTGATCTTGAAAGCTGTGTTCTGCTTTTCTGAGTTCCTGAACACTGCTGGTTTAAAGGTAAAGGGATGTATGGCGTTGAAAGAAGCAGGGTCAGACATTTCTTCACACCTATTAGAAGTATACTAACCCTGAACAAACTGCACTCACTTTTAACTGTTGTACTTTATGGGAAATCAAATGAGACAGCTTATAGTAACAAGATGCTCTATTTGATTTGGAAATTTATAACTGCTAATCTTACTCCTGATGTATCTCCCAATGATTTTATTACGCCGTATCATGAAACTTCTTAAAAAATCTCCTGTGACTCCAGAAGACCTTGCATTATAAAGAATGAAAGTAAAAAAACCAGAATACTATTTTTCTTATTAAGATGTTTGACAGGTCTTTAATGGTTTTTCTATGAGGAATGTCAATCTGGTTTAAAAAAAGGAAGGAAGTTTGAGTATATTAAGCTGTGAGCTACTGGAGTGTGAGTACCTAATTTTACAGATGAGTATACATACATGGATATGCATAGCTAATACTTTTATATCTGTAAGAATCATAGAACTGTGTCTAAAATCATGGTAGAGTTGTGGCTTAGAGCTGACTGGTGCTGACTTGAATCTCTATTACTGTAGAAGTTTAGCACCTGATACTCTGTTACCTTGTCCCCATCAATCTGCCTGAATACTTTGGAACCATACCTGATTTTATTTGTGCTAATAAAACAGTTAGTTATTTACCTTCAGTTTAAGTCTGCTAAAGAATTGATCATGGTACCTTAAAACTCATGGTTTTGTTTGCAAATTCAAAGTCCTAGACATTTAATTGATTAAGTTCTTGAACTAAAACCATGTGACACGTCAGTCTGTATGAAGAACTCCTAGAACTAGGCAAGACCAAAATTATGTGAGCTTTGATCTGCATTTGAAGATGCAGAGTGGAGATCCACTTCAGTGACTGAAGTGGACTTGTGATCCAGCACATCCATTTAGGATATGGGAGGAAGGAAGGAGGGGGTGAAATCAGTTTGATGAATAATTTGTTTCCTAATAAATAATTGTTTACTATATTTAGGCCCACATGCATGAAGGGGAAATACTATGAAAGCTTTTGGGCTGCAGAAAAATGTGATTTCCATTTGATAGTTTAGTAGTAACCTGTTGACCCCTTACGTTAAAGAAACTTGGTGACTTGGGATTTTTGTTATTTAAGCAATCTGAATCTGTTTTCAATGCATGCACAGCATTCATTCATGATAATATACAGTAATATGGTAACTCATAGTCTCAGTAATGACTAAAACATATCATACCTGCTGCCACCAACACTAGTTATATTGCCAGTAGGTCAACAGAGCTCTGACAGTTTACAGAAGTAACTTGATTATGTCTGCTAAGGATTTCTTCCTCATTTATGAAAAACTACATTTTTAGCAGTCTCCTTAAAGTAAGTGTGCATAGTTTAGATCTCAGTAAATCATAGTCTGTGATACATGATGTTAAATCTAAAGCAGCCCGACAAAGTTAGCAAATGGGAGGGAGAAGAAGCCAAATTAAAGTCTGTGCATTTGTCGTTAATGTGCCTTTCCCGTACAGATTTCCCACTACCATAAACCTGTTCCTGCAGCCAAGACCATTCATCATTCAGGTCTTGCAAACGTGTCCTGGATCTTTACTACAGCTTCAGAAAACCTGTCCCATACACGTACTGTTCTCTGGTGACTGAACACTGGAGGGCAGCCTCTCTCCTCCTCACACCCTACTGCAGAGGGTGGGCTTGGGTCATTTCTTTGACTGTCCTTGAGGGTTTTTTCTCCCCAAGAATTATGATCCATATGGCTCTTCTGTCTTTGGCTGCTGAAGAGGGCTTGAGTGTACTGCTAAGAAGGAGTGATGGGCATGATTTTTTTCTAACTTGTAAACAAAAAATCGAAGAATTTATCATGTTTCAGTCTTAAAAACCTTATCTGAATGTTGTTTATGCATACACAAAATAATTAACAAATAAACAAGAGCACTTTAATCTAAATAAAACCAGGCAAGTTAGAGCTTATATTCTATGTGCATGCTATCATTTCATGATGAGTATTTAGGCACTGGATTGGACCCACTTCACGCATACCATATAGCTTTTTAGTTGGTGGGTTTTTGGTGTTTTCTGTGGGGGTTTTGTTTGTTTATTTTTTGTTTTCTTGAAATGTTTGATGCAGATACTCAACTTCACTGCAAAAGGGTGCTTTAAGTCTAAGGAATATTCATGTGGGTATATTGTGGCCATTTATGGTTAGCTATTAAAATCTAAGCTGTTCTTTCATTTTCTTTGTTGTGTCACTAAAGTAAGTTTTTAATGTAAAACAAGTGAAGTGCATGTTCCAGCTCATGACTCCCCAAGTTATTTGAGTTGATAGAAGCCAAATTTACTTGATTTCTGTCATTAACCTAGGGCACTTGCTTTAATTGTGCTGTGTGTATCTCCTTAAGATTCCTGCCTTTAAGTCAAATGCATTGAAGCTGTAAGGTTTTACCCAGTTTTCTTGGAAACAGGCAGACAGGTAGAGGGGATAGGTGTCATTTACTTCTCCAGTGAGAAGGTGGCTGCTTGACTCGCCTCTTGTGTGCAGTCTCTGGTGACAGAGAACAAGGAGCAGAGACAGCACAAGAAACCTAGAAGGCTAATGTGCATTCTTAAGTGCTGATTTTAAGTGTTACCAAAAAAAGCACTTGTTCCTTTCCTGTTATTTGTATAGTAATTTACGTCAGCAGATGGTCAGTAGAAGTGAAAATGTGTCACTGCTCCCTATTTAATGTCTAGTGTGCAACTACAGGCTTGTCAGTCTCACTTCAGTGCCTGGTAAAGTTATGGAGAAGATTATCCTGAGAGGTGTTGAAAAACACCTGAAAGGCAGTGCTGTAATCAGTCACAGCCAGCATGGCTTCATGAGAGAAAAGTCCTGTTTATCAAACCTGATTTCCATTTATGACAAGGTCATCCACCTAGTTGATCAAGGGAAGACAGTTGCTGTTATCTTTTTGGATTTCAGTAAAGCTTTCAATACAGTCTCTCACTGCATCCTTCTGGACAAATGTCCAGCACAGCTGGATAAACACATCATGGGCTGGGTGAACAGTTGGCTCACAGGTCTAGCACAGAGAGTAATAGTGAATGGGGGAACACCGAACTGGTGACCTGTCACTAGTGGGGTTCCACAGGGCTCCATCCCAGGCCCTGCGCTCTTCAATGTCTTCGTAGATGACTTGGATGCAGAACAAAACTGGGAGGAGCTGTTGACTCCCCTGAAGGCAGGGAGGCCCTGCAGGGAGACTTCAGCAAATTAAATGACTGGGCAATCAACAACTGTATCAAGTTCAGCAAGGGAAAGTGCCAGATTCTACACCTGGGACGGGGGAACTCTGAATGTACAGACAGACTGGGGAAATGAGATGCTGGAAAGCAGTGCCATGGAAGGGGACCTGGGGGTCCTGGTCGATGGCAAGTTGAACTGAGTCATTGTGCCCTGGCAGCCAGGAGGGCCAACTGTGTCCTGGAGGGCAGCAGGAAAAGCATCACCTGCCAGTCGAGGGAGGGGATTGTCCTGCTCTATTCTGCACTGGTGCAGCCTCACCTTGAGTTCTGTGTGCAGTTTTAGTCACTGCAATATAAGAAGGATATTAAGCTATTAGAGAGCATCCAGGGGAGGGTAATGCAGATCCTTGTGGGTCCCTTCCAACTCAGCATATTGTGTGATTCTGTGATCCCAATGGGGAATTCATGCAATGTGTCAAAATGACCTGTATTGCCAAAATGATACTGATAATGCACAGCTCTATTTAATATCATTTATCCCCAGACATTGCTCTCTCTCACTATTATTTAGTGCCAGTGGGTGATTAGTACATTGTTTTGTTTTGTTTTGAAATGCAGGAGAGAATAAACTAATGCTGATCAGTAGAGTAATCATTTTGAGGAGGTGATAAACAATGACATTTTGCCCTAAGCCAAGAGTGTACAATGATTGAGACTGCATAATCTTCTGGCCTGGAATGACCAAAAGGGTAAGTCAATAGCTGTAGTCTCTTAAGGGCTGGATCCAGATTTCTTAATTTGGGACTAGAACAAAATCCAGCATGCGAGTCCCAATCAGCAATGTGGAATGCTTTTTTTTTTTTTTTTTCCCTTTGTACCACCACATATTCCAGACATCTGAAAACACAGGCAGCTGGTCTGATTAGGCTGAAATTGTCTGGCCATTAAGTATTTAAATACAACACATAGTCTGAAATGCCTTACTCAGCATAGACAAGTGATGCAATCAGTAAGTTTTGCTTAAAGCAGAATTGCATGTTAGGAAATATTTTGGTACCTACATGTAAAGAGATGCTTATACCTTTACCCATAAGTTTGTGCTGATCTTGCCTG
Organism: Oxyruncus cristatus; assembly: GCA_013399855.1. Taxonomy (NCBI): domain Eukaryota; kingdom Metazoa; phylum Chordata; class Aves; order Passeriformes; family Cotingidae; genus Oxyruncus; species Oxyruncus cristatus. The sequence goes on from VXAY01005125.1 coordinate 1,412,787, forward strand.
ATGCTTTACCGGTTTTGAATTTGTTGTCAAAACACTGCTAGAAGTGGTAGGAGCTTCTCCTTTTTGCCTAACAGCATTGTGGTTACAATACATACCCAGGCAGCTGAGAAGCTTGGCTTAGAGCTCTCCTCAGCGTGACACATTCATTGAGTCACGTCCCAGGAAACTGCATTAGTTGTAAAGCTGGAAGTTCATACCACAGCTTACTTGGATTCTGGTTTGCTTCCATGTCACATACATTGCTGTAGCTTTTCTGTTTTCTTGCAGCAACTTCCCTTGCAAGTAAGTGTATTACACCAGCAGTCCCACCTTCTGTTGCCATGCATCTCCTCAGTCTAGCAGTAGTGGCTAGAATGAGATACTTGAGGAATTTGACACTTTATGACCTATCTCAAACGAGGTCTTTCCCCGAAGTACTAATCATGGATTTTCCTTTTGTTGTAATGCAAATGGTGTAAGAGGCATGGCAAAATAAGAAAGAAGGCTGTCTTCATGGCTCCACAGAGTTGAATAGTGAATTGTCCCAGAGTGGAGAGAGAGGAGATCTCTGCTAGACAGTTCAAGTTATCACCTGTTATATGCCCATAAACTAACATTTCTGAGATCCAAAACTGAAAAAACCCTAGCATTTTACATGGAAAAAATTAATTCAAAAGTAAGTCATTGGCAGGCAGACAACTGACACGAGACTCAGTTTCAGAGTATCGATTGCTGTAAGAATAGGACAGCAGCTGTGAGTGGTTGATGAGGTTTTTGCGGCAGAAAACCTGTTTTTGTACCTTAGGTACCCCTGTGCTGTAGTGAGAACCTGCTTTAACTGTTAATGCCCATCTAGCCCCAGCTTGGAGGGGTTTTTTGAGGTTTAATCTTAGCTTAGTTTCATTCAGTGCTATAATTGGCTAATGTATGTAATTTATTTAATTGATAAATATCAAACATGCAACCTGAAATGGACCTTTTGGATTAAAGAATGGTAGTTGTCACAAACTGATGTATAGTACTTCTGTATTTTAACTCTGTGTTGAAAGAACTGCTCACAATACTTTAAAAGTATTACTTGATATTTATCTCTAGTATTGCATTTTATTTATTACACAATCACATAATTTAATTAGAATAATTTTAGTACTTCCCTTTCAGAATTGTTTACATTTCTTGATTTTGCCTCGTCCTGCATAGGAATTTTGTCACTGAACTGATACACTTCTTTTATTATTGAAAGGTGCCACTTAGACACTGTACCACTTTGAATGCCATGACTCTAGTTGCTGCTGAAGTTAATAGTTCTGTGATTTAACTCCCCTGCTACACTGCAAAATTAAAGCTTGGCTGTGGGTTATGGACAGCCTAAAGTCCTTGGCATGTTCCCTTCACAGAAGATGTCATATGGTGTGTAGTCATTCAGCAAAACCTACTAGTGAAACAGGCAAAGCGTTACTGCTTGCACTGGAAGTGCAGGTCAAGGTGATGGTGTGATCACAGTACCTCTGGTATGTGCTAGAATACCTGGTCCAGGCAGCTACTGCTGCTAGAGAGCTCTTAATGCCAGGTTTAAGTAGCTCTCACTTGACTGAATCATGCCATTGATCCAGTGACAGACCAGTTTGTTTCCATGCTGAAAACTAATTGTAAGCTATGTCTTTTAGCAATTTTCAAAATACATTTTTCTCTTAAGCGTGCATATGTTAATGTGGGTTATTACTGGCATCTGCTATGAGATGGTACTGGACATACGTATTTTTCCAGTCATCCAGTTACAATACAGATAGAATCCAGGGGCTTCTTACTCAAGTTATTGCATCTCTGTGGTGTGAATTGTTAAAAATTTCAGAGTTGACATGACTTGGGAGAACACACATCTTCTGCAACTAACTGAGCATTCAGGAAAGTTCACTGGGTAGTGTTGTACCCCAAGGAGGAAACGTCTGTCATGTTTATCTTCCACAAAGGCAAAAAGTCTTCCCTCTGATACTTTCACTGTGAAATAGAGTAACAATGGAAGAGATGACTTAAGTCCCTGATTGTAGTGTTCTTGTCATGAATTTCAGAATGGTTTAAATACAGCTAAAAATTCTGGTCATACTAGGACATCGTAGTATCCTTTGTCATCATGCCTTTCCTAGGAAGACTGTAAGAGTTTTATTTTTCCCCTTTGGTTTGGGTTTTTTTGTTTGTTTGGGTTTGGGTTTTTTGTTTTGGTTTGTGTTCTTTGAGGGTGGTAGTTGTTTTTGTCTGGGGGCTTTTTTGTTTGTTATAATGTCTTCTCCAGACAATTTTCTTACAGGCTTTGTATGGAAACTTTGCTGCAAGTCCTAAGAGCTGAGTGTCTGTTTTCATATAGCAAATACATCTCAACATTAGAGGCTATTTAGAAGCTGTTTGAGCTGTTTGAGAAAATATGAGCTCCTTCCAGCTACTGTGGCAGTATAAAAAATTCCACCCTGAAGATCCTGTCTTTTGTGGTCCCAAGATAACAAGAAAATCTGAGTCTGTCCTCTTGCATACTAAGGGACCTGAATAATAGTGTTGTTAATAGTGATACTGTTTATCTGCTGTGATCCGTGTTTGGTCCTCTTTTAATGGCTTGAGTATTTGCCAGATTTTAACCATTTTAGGGGGTGAAATTTCTCCCTTTGCCTCACTACTGTATTTGGGTTTTGTTTTTTAATGGCTTGGATCTTTTGAGAGTGGAGCTTGGGCAAAATGAAGTTCAATCAGTGTCAGTAGACTCAGTGGTTCAGAGTAGGAAGTTGTGTCTACAGTGTAGTTCTTCCTTCCAAACAAAGATCACTCAGGAATAGGTGCAGGAATGTATCATATGAGTTCCATGTGCTGATGACTGATTTCAAAATGGGCTGCAGCAAGGATGCTGGTTGTCAGTGCAGTGAGACTGCGCTGGGTGATCTATCTTGAGGGAAGGGATATCTTTTGGGTAGGTGACTCGAATAAGCTGCTTGGAGCCTACTCACAGGACACCTGGTGCTGTTGACTTAGGATAGATAGAGATGGTAGAGTCAAAACACGCAAGGATGGCTCCAAGAGGGTAAAAGCATCTTAATTCTAGCCTTGTTCGCTCACTGATCCTGCTTTGTTACCCTGGACAAGTCATGATGTTTCCTATATGTGTCTCCTTACTTAGAAAATTGGGATAATTACGTATGTTAGTCTGTTAACCTACATTAAGGTTCAAGATCAAGAGTTGAGAGATTTTTTGAGTGGTGTTTTTTTCTGTGTTACACTTTAAAATGTTGTATCTTATTCTTGTTGCTACCATCTTTTCTCCCTTCTCTTCCCCTCAAAAAAAACCCACTTGTACAACCATAACTAGTATAAAAAATTGCTGATTCCTTTCAATTTTTTGTGTTCACCAGGGTCATCTTTTCTTTGTTTCCCGACATCCGTTTGGTGGTTTAAATACTCCCGAAGACCAGTCAGTTGAAGTACAGTCTTCACTGATTTGATGTGGGCTTTTCTAGGTGTTTACCAGCTACCATACTTTTAAAATTTTGTACGCTCTAAGCGTTAAAGTTGCTGATCTCTGCTAACAGATCTTGTATCTTAATCCTTTTTTTAAATAACGGGGTTATGTTTGAATATTCCCAATGATAAGGAATCTGCTCAAACTCCCATGAACTTTTACAAATGTCCCTTAAGAGTTCACTGGTTTCTTTGCTTACTTTCTTCCAAACTTTGTGGATTTATGTTAAACAAACTATGGTCCTGTAACCTTTGCTGATAACCAATTTGGTTGTATGTTCAGCACATTGTTACCACTAGCAAATAATTAAATTCAGGGATAGACTGATTTTAAGTTTGTGTGAGAGACCGGAAGGTCACTGACTTTAATGAGTGGGGTGAACTTCACCACCTTTCATTATTAGGACCTTTTTAGAACAGTTTAGCTTTGACAGGGGACTATATCTCCTTAACTCCTCTTCTTGCATTCATTTTGTGTCTCTGGGACACGTGTACAGATTTCAGACTTCCTGTGAGAGGATTAGCCAGGTAGCATTTTTAGAAGAATATTAGCACTTATTTTAATTGTTGGGTACTTCTGAAAAGTTGTAAGTCCCTAATTTTGCTCAAATTCTCCGTAAATAAAATAAAACCCTTTTAGTTAGAAAAGCAGATGTCTGGATCTCATCCATATAATCCCGAAAATTCTGCCCTGCTGCTGTAGTGATCAGCATGTGCCTCTTATTATGAGTTACTCAATTACTTCTTGCGTATTATGCTTGTGAGAATGTGACAAGGAGGAATATTTTAATTTATGAACGTCTATAACTTTACCTCTTTTTGCTATGCCTCCTAATTTTCTACTAGTTCTGTCTTCTGGGCTGAAGTTCATGACTGTAATACATCTTTCTGTTTTCTGGTTAAAACTTTTCTGTGTGTCGTTTATTATTAACATGTGAAATTGTCCTTAATATGTGTGATTATTCCTGTTTTCTACTTCCCTTCATCTCTGAGGCTTCCAGCCCAGTTTGTTCTTCCTGCTTTGACTGCCTTTTTACAAATCCAGAGTGCAGGATGTCTTCACCTTCATGCTGTGTGTGCTGCAGTAGCCAGACAGGGCTAGAATTAGCAATCATTGTTTTTCTTCTCAATTTACGTCTTTAATTATAGTCCTCTAATTCTTTCAGCTTCTTTTTACTCAAACCATTTCTGTTACTGTCCTTCTCCATTTCCCTCCTCACTTCCATGTTTGCTGTTGGAATCTGCTTTTATATCTGCATTTGTTTGCCAGACAATAGACTGCATCCTCTTAATATTTTAGTTGAGCAGTTTGTTCAGTGCTTTTTCTTAGATATGTTTCTGTAGAAACAACCTGATCTGTTAATTCTTGATAAGTTTTCTTTAATTGGTCATTACTATAAAATTCTGGTGTGATGTTAATAATTTTTCTTTTCACTTTTCCTTTGTATTTATAGGGTTTTCTTAATGTTTTTCACATTCTAGGCACAACATAGGCTTTCCCATTGTAGAATGTTCCTCTGAAGGAGACTTTATTCTTTCCAAACCACCAGACACAGGGGGACTAATCTCTTTTGGCACTGTAGCTGAACAGTTGGTATATGAATTGGGCGATCCTCAGCGCTATCTTTTACCAGATGTTACATGTGACTTTTCCCAAGTTTCCATCACTGAAATTCCAGGTTAGTCCTCTTACATGTAAAGAGATCTGTCAATGAATTGTGTTATCGAACTAAAGCAGCTATTCTAATTTCCATGTTGTCTCTGCATATTTCTTGTTAAATCAGTTCCTTAGAGTGTGATACTGTATTAAACTGATTTTTTTTCAAGGACTTCTAGAAATTCCTGTAGAAATTCTAAGCATACTCTTCCTTATCTTGCTGACTGACTAATTTATAACTTTGATCACTACTCCTTTTGCTTTACTTTTTAATCCATGCCTTGTACCTACCAAGTCCTTAAACTGTGTATGCAGTATGAACAACACTGACACAGCTCCACTATGACTTCAGTATTTTTTAAATTGCAACTCAATTTCTTTTCTCAAAAAAAAAAAAAAAAAGATTGTGTACGTGTTTTAACTTAGGACATGTTAAGTGTTAGTAACAATGTAAAACTGTGTCTTTCAAAGCACTGCTTGGTAAAGGTGTTTTTCTTAGACATTTAGGTGGATCATCTTAAGGTGTAGAAGCACGCTTAGGCACAGGACTTCCACCAGAAAATCTGTGTTCGAAAATGTCCATTTGCTATTCTGGAAACGTTTAACAGCCAGTAGACTAAAGATGGATATAATACATGTTCAGGATTTAGCTTGAAAAGCAAAACAAACAAAGAAAACCCCAGTCTTAACAGATTTGAAGATCTGTAGTTTGAGCAAGACTGTCATGTAAAATTTGTTTTCTGCTGCATCTATGTTATTTCCTTTTTCATGGTAATAGAACTTATCTGTGACAGTATGCCGAGTGTCTTTATAAGGCTTAGAACAATTGAAATCTCAAATTAAAAACTTACTGTGATAAAACTGAAAATGCTGTAACATGAAAAATATTTTAATAATCAGAATTCCATAAAACAATACAGTGAACCTTCTGCTCATGCAGCATAACCAAATGACAGTGTGATAAGGCCAGCTTGCTACTCTAAGCCCCTAGTCTTTTTTTTTTTTCTGAAAAAAAAGAAACCCTAACCTTCCTATGAACTTTTAGCTTGCAAATGACCTGATATGACATGTTTGAACTTAAAATGAACTTTCACATGAACTTTCAGTTAGCCCTCTTAGAAATATAACAGATGGAAAATGGGCAGATTTCTTAAATATTTCAGTTTGAAGTACTTTGACACGTACACCAGTAAAAACAGGCAAGCTATCTACTTTTGCTGTTTACGTTGCCAATTTTATTATGCCGTGCATTACTTGCAGTGTTTGAACTGAGGTGCTTCTGTTGTCTTTTTGTCAGTGGATGCTATGCATTTGTTTTGTGGGATTTTTTTTTCTGTGTATTACTCCTTCGCCTGAAACATGAAACTCTTCCAGATCTTCACCCTGACTGTATTCAGATAGTTAAATTAACCTCATGTCAATCTTGCAGAGGAATGATGATATTTGAGTGATACGTAAAATTTGTACTAGTCATATTTTGAATATGTTTTGATCTGGTCTTTTCAGAGTATTTGTATAAAGCTCTGAACTGCTTCTTGAATATTTGCTAGCACAGGTTAGGTACAGGTGAACTATAGTATAATTCTCTGGCATGAGGTGCTGATCCTGCACTGCTGATTTTAAAGGCGTTGTGCCTATTGATTTTTTCCAGTTCAAGCTTAAACCGGATGCCAAAATAGCAATTTTTTTTTTTTTTATTGCATTAATATTCCTAACACTGAACATGGTAGTTGCCCTGGAGCATATTCAGACTGTTCAGTTTCTGTTACTGACAAGAAAGCTGAAGTTAAGTTATCCCTTCACTTACTAAGCTGTCAGCAAATAAGCTCTCATGGTTTCTCACCTTGTTTTGTTTCTTTACCAAGTGAGGGACTGCAGTCCTCTCCGGACAGCTACAGTAAATTAGATGCTCTTCGTGTGTGTGCAATAACTGGCTGTTAGTGGGATATAACTATTGAGTCTGAAGTCCTAAGGCTGCTTTCTGTGTTAAGTATTTTTAAGAGTGTGAGTAAACATTTCAATCACCCTTTTAAAAGGCTCACGGAAGTCATAAATTTAGTCACCAGTTCACTGTTCTTTTAAGGCAGGAAGGACTGTTTTGTGAGAGGTTCTCTCATCTGTGGTAGTACAGCTATCAACGATTTACTTTTTAATTAAGAACATTTGATTAATATGCATCACAAAAGAATGTCTTTGAAGTTATATTGAAGAAGCTTAAATACTGATTTTTAACCGCTCTAGGTTTTGATGGTGGAGCAGTGAAAGTTTGTGGAGCAAAAGGATCGCCTCCGTCAACATTTTATAAGGTATTGCCTCCTTCAGTGGAGTGTGAGATATCCTGATCTGTTCTGCCCCAAGAGTAAAAGAGGAGAAAAGTTAAAAAATACAAACCTTATTTGATATATCGAAACTTGTTAATTTGTATAATGTTAGTAAGTGTGTATTTGTGTAGATAATAATTGCTTGAGAGCATTTATAGCGTATCAGTACTGAATCCCATGTAATTTCATAATCCCTTTATTGTTAGGTAAATGCCACTTATCTTGATGGCTTCAGAGCTACTGCTGTCTGTCCAGTGGGAGGTCCAAAGGCGTTACAGAAAGGAAAACGCACAGCGGAAGGTATTCTGCAAAGGTTAGTATTTGGGTCTTGGAAGGGGGTCTGGTTTTTGTTTGTTTTGTTTTTTCAGAGATAATGAAAATAGGACTGTGACATATGATGGCAACACTATTAACCTTGTAAGAACCCTTGAAGATTATAATCTTCCTATTTGGAGGACATTTCAAGACTTAAGTAGCCTGTTCAGGAAACCTGCTTTCAGCATATAATTACACTCATGCCAGTATATTTGGGCAAGGAGAGATTGCTCTTAAATGTAATTCCATATGCTTACAGGACTCTCTGAGCACTTATTCCAGTAGCCCCAGTCTTTCTAGTTATGAGATAAATTTCCTTGTGCCATGTTTCATATAAAACTTCCCGCCATCCTGTTACAGACTCATGCAGCAACTGCAGTAGGATAGTCAGAAATGCAAGTGATAAATACTGTGAACTTGTAGTGACTGCTCATGTGCCTGTGTGCAGCACTATGGGGAAGCAGTCATCAACTGACTTCCCTCAAGAAACGTGACAGATGAGAGCAGGCTGGTAGGGGATGTGTAAGCTGTGCAAATGCTAAAAGAATATGTGTCCAAGAGCTGCTGAGACAATCAAATGATGGAAAAAAACCTTCCAAAGGTGTTAAATACGAAAACTCGGAGACCCAGAACCCCTGAAAATCAACCTTTGTGGAAACTAGGTCATTATTTTAGGAAAAAAAAAAAAAGGATTGGTGTATTTTCCCTTTTATGTTTGCTCTTGGACATTATTTCAGACTGGACTACGTTAATCTTTTGCCTGATCGAAACAGCTTGTGGTGCTGCTGCCTCTCTGACCTCTAGAAAATTAATTCAGCCTGTTGACTGTGCTCTCCTGAGTAATCCTCAGAAGACAGCTGATGTGAGGTAGTTGAAGGCTGGTTAACTAATTTGATAAGTGGCCTCTAGCCCATGGGGAATGCCTGTAGGCATGTTCTGTGTGTTAAAAATCACAATACACAAAAATACATTCTCCACCATAAATGCAGTCTTAAACAGCTTAGTATGTGGAATTGTTTATCTGGCATGTTCAAAAGATTTGTGTGTGTCAGCCCAGATAGACAATAAGAATCACGCTGTTCGGATCCCTCTCAAAGAATGCTCTACCACCAGTGATATCTCTTTAGGAAATGTTAACTTCAGTCTCTTCACCAATTCCTGTTCATAGAATCATCAAGGTTGGAAGAGACCTTTAAGATCATCAAGTCCAGCCATCAACCCAGGATGATCACTGTAACCACCAAACCACATTGCCCAGTGCCAGATCCAGACACCTCTTAAACACCTTCAGGGATGGTGACTCCACCACCTTCCTGGGCAACCTATTCCAATGACTGATCACTCCAACAGTGAACATTTTTTTCTAGTATCTAATCTGAATCTCTCTTGGCTCAGCTTAAGGCCATTTCCTGTTGTCCTTTCACTGCTGTTGCGGTAGAAGCGACTGTCCTGAACCTCACTACAATGTCCTTTTGCGTAGTTTGAGAGAGTGATGAGATCCCCCCGAGCCTCCCCTTCTCCAGGCTAAACAAACTCGGCTCTCTCAGCCATTCCTCGTAAGACGTATTTTCCAGACCTTCCATGAGTCTTGTTGCCCTTCTCTGGACATGCTTCAGCACCTCAAGGTCATTTTTAAAGTGAGGGGCCCATAACTAAACGCAGTACTTGAGGTGCAGCGTCACCATGCCATGTACAGGGGGATGATCACTTCCCTAGTCCTGTTCGCTACACATCTTGATCCAAGACAGGATGCCACTGGCCTCCTTGGCCACCTGGGCACACTGCTGGCTCGTGCTGAGCCGGCTGTCAGCCAGCACCCCCTAGTCCCTTTCTGCTGAACCGCTCTCAAGCCATTTTCCCCCCGGCCTGTGGCACTGCATGGGGTTGCTGCGACCTGAGTGCAGGACCCGGCGCTTCGCCTCATTGAATGAACATCATGCAGTTGTCCTTTGCCCATTTACAGTCTGTCCAGGTCTGTCTGTTTCAAGAGAATATTCTAGCCAGCTTTCAGTCTGTTCTAGGTTAAATTCTGCCCAGTAGTCTAATGGCAACAAGTACAGAGGAAGATGCACAAATTTAACGTGTTTCATTTATTGTCAGCCTAAGATATTAAGCAACTTTGGCAGCTTGTAACATGACTTCTCTCATTGCTGTTTTGCATGCTTCTCCTTTTTTATTTATTCATTATTGAAAGCAGGAGAGATTTGGCAATACGTGTGTGAAGAAGTCTTTTTAGAGTAGTATCTGGTGTCCTTTTATTTTTGATGATTCTCTGTTGCATTACCAACACAAATGAAAGGGCTAAAAGTTACAGAATGTACTTTGAACTCTAATATCTCTGACTGTAATGTTTGTAGATAAATTTAAAATAACTTACTACAGACACAGGTTGCAAATTTGGTTACCTTAAATGAGGTATCTGTCTCTTTCTTTTTTTCTCATCAAAATTAAAGGTGGCCTCATTTGTGGTACATGAACCACCTTAATTTCTTTACAGCAATTAGAAAACATTGCTTCATTTTTTTCAGGTGCCATGCTAATATTTAGGACAAAAATAATATATTAGCAGTGTCTTTGAAATGTTCCACCAATGCAAAATATTTTTCTCATCCTAACATAATTCCTATGTTTCAAGTGATAAAATCTTTTTTCCATCTGGAAGGGTGCCAGACAAAGATTCTTAGGAAACCAGTTTAGGGTCTTCAGAATTTAACTTATTTTTCCAATCTGGAACATGTTAACTAGTTGGACTATTTTTAACAGTTGAATCCTTTAAAACTTTTTTCTTACTTTTTTTAATGTGGGGTTTTTGTGTTGTGGCTTTTTTTTTTTTTT
>VXAY01005125.1:1423468-1466917 GCA_013399855.1 Oxyruncus cristatus
ATTTTTGGGTTTAGTACTTGACAGTTGGGCTTTTTTTTTCTGAGTTGTTGCAAGCAGTCTGTTCATTCCCAATTTAATATTTGTCAAAGCCTAGTATTAATTTCTGTCTCTCTTAAAGCAGTGTGTGTTTTCATGGTGTATAAAAAGGTAATGTTCATATTCTTTATTGTGATTGGACAGACTAGGCACTCGACACAATGTACTTTGTAGTGGTAATATCCTTTTTATAGAAAGAGATTGAGAGATTTCAGTGTCAGACTGGGAAGGCACAAGTGGTGAAAAAACATGCTCTTTAAAAATATTTTCTGCTTTTTGGCATTTGAGTTGTATGTTCATTAATTCCAAATAAACATCTTTTAGGTTTGAATAAGTGTTCCTTCTTCATTTGATTTCCTCCCCATCCCCCTTCATCAGTTCCTGTGATGTAGCAAGGTCATTTCATGTATTTATTGGTAGCTGGTTATATATATACACTCTTATAGTAGAAACAGAGTTACAAACTGAATTAGCAGTGTGAAACCCAGGAAGATTGCATATACTTTAATGACATTTGAAGCTGTCTTTGTTTCATAGATAAAAGTAAGAACGGAAATACATTTATTTGTCTTTGCTTGTCATCTTTCAAATAATTTGAATAAACAAAAGGCTCAGTTTGAAACCTAGGGATAAATTCATAGGCATGACTTCTTTGTCAGTAATCACTTGATTTGTAGTTTTCAGATATATTTGTTTAGTGTAAAGTATTCATGGTCCAGTTTACTTGACAGAGCTAACTTCTGTGGACCACACAGGGCTACATCAGATAATTGTTTTGAGGCAGTTTACTAATAAAAAAAAAAAATCATTTGTTGCAGGACTCGTCTTATTTTCAGTCAACTCGGTTATGAAGATTACAGTGCAGTTAACATACAGGTTTTAGGGTCTGAAGATACATATGGACCTCATGCTAGAAGGAGTATAGATGGTGTAAGTATTCAGTGGAGCGTTCCTAAACTTTTACTGACCTCTTTTAATCTTTCTGCATTGTTATCTTTTCCACAACTTTAAAGGAAGTCACTATCATCTTGGGAATTTCACCCCTTCGTGTTGCAAAGAATTCAGTGTCACTACTTAGTGTACAAAATTAACACTGACAAGGTCTTTGCAGTATTAGGTCTTCCAGAGGCACTGATACGAAATCTTACAAAAATGTTGTTATAGTCTGTTCTAATGTAGTTCGTCTAAAAAAATGTCTTATAATAAAGTTTTTATGGTGTAGACTTAAAATGCATCAGATGTAATGCTAAAAGACCACATTATAAATATTGCAGAGTCAGGAAGCGTCAGCATTATTGTTGCCTGCACAACTTTAAAACTGCCTGCAAGTGCTACTTGTGAAATAATCTTCACATACGTAATTCTGCGTTGTATTTTGTGACTGAATAAATTCATATGTAGGAACATGAATGAGGGCCATAGCCACTGCAGCTGTGATATCCATGGTCTGTTACCCTAATTGTAGAGTATGAAAGTCCTTTTTAAAGGAAAAATGTAAATCTTGCCCTCACTTTACATGCACTCTAAATATTTAGACAGTTTAGGTTGTTCCAAAACAGTAGCATTTAATTCTTCTTTGTCAGTGGCAGTCTTGGAAAACTCTTAAGCTACACGTGGCGAAACTCAACTCTGAGTTTGTTTTTGGGAGTGCTGACACTTAATAGCTGACAATTTGTGTTGTATGGGAAAAAAGAATGTGATCTGGAGAAGGATAGTGAACTTCTTACTACTGAAATTAGGTGTTCTTAGGAATTGGTCAAGTTGTATCTGCAGCTGTTCATTTCAGTGCTTGAGTTTGTTTCCTCCTGCACAGCAACAGGAGTTGCTTCCTGAGGACCGAGCTTTATAATGTGGTCTTTTTCATTTTAGGATCATAAAGCCTGCAATGTTAAGTGTGTTACTAAGAGTGCAGCATCAAAATTTTGAAACACAGGAACAGATGTTCCAGATGTTGAACTTGTCTGTGTTCTGTTCATACCAGCTCTTTATGATTATGCATTGTAATATATTCTTTAATTAAATTGTTACATCAGAAGTTTTTTCTCATTGTATAGAGTGAATAATGAGGTGAAGAGGAGCAATTTCTCCTTCCTGATTGTTGAGTTCGCCTTGCTTACAGAAAATTAAAGGATTTTTTCAAATGAAAATGAGCATTTGTAGTATTTTCTGTATTTCCAGCCTCAGCTCCCAGGTCTCATATTAAAAGTAAACACGGTGTTATCGCCATTGTATGTGCTTCTCATACATGCCTTAAACAGGATGTGAGGGCTAAGGCTGAAATGCAGGAAATCGCTCTATTGCCTTCCCCCTTCACGGTTCCTCCAGCGTTTTAGAAGAAACTAGCCAGAGGAAAGTTTTCATCTGGAAAGCAGACGTAGTAGCTTGAGAAAAAGGCTTGGGGATCGGGATTTGCTTTTCCATTTGAAATATAAAGTCACAGAATCCCAAGGAAAACATTTGCCCATTGGGGCTTTAGGTAGAAATAGTGTAGTCCCTTAAACACTCTTGCCTACCATGTCTTTCTATGCAAAATTAGACATGGTTCTTTGGGTTACAAATCATAGTACTCTAAACCAGAGCCATATTACACTAAGCAGAATATTAACACAAGGAAAACAGTTCCTGCCTTGAGGGTTCTACCATATAAATTTGAAGAGAAGGAAATAGATAAGTGAATACCAAGACAGGGTAAGTTGAACAACATTTGGAGCTCAGTGTAGAGAGCTAGTTTGATTGGACAAATTCTCACGCACATCTCTCAAACTAGTGCAGAGGTTTGCCTTTGCAGCTGTGAAGTCGCAGTAAATGCCAGCCTTATATAGGCTTGTATTATGTAGTCTGAGCTGCTGTGTGGAGTATTGACTCTTCCTGACAGCATGAAGTATCTTTCAGAAATAAAGAAATGCTTGCCCCTTTCCTTTCTCAGACTCCTCTGCCTGTTCATCTGGTTGCTGCCTGTCACTCTGGTAGTTTGCTTTGTCAGCAGCAGCCCAGCATGAGCAAGAAAGAGACCTGAATCAACACCATAGTGGTGTTTGATTTTTTTAATTTTTTTTTTTTTTCTTAGTCTGTCATTTTTTGCTGGGGTGGGGGGGGAAGGAGTTAAGACAGTGACAAAGTGTCAGTGAGTTCTTTAGAAATACCGGAGGTGTTTCACTAAGAGATACCTATTAATACTACATCGAGCATTAGAGTTTGCTACATAAAAACTGTATGTGCTCTGTTAGTTTTCTGCTAACCCTTTGTTAACTGATGTGTACAACACATTGTTGAGACTTTGTTTTCTCATTTTTACTTTAATTCTGATACTGTAAGATTAATGACTTAAAACTAGATACATAAACTATTTTAAATACTGGATTCAGCCACTCAAAATAGGATTCATCTTACTTTCATGAATCATTGTATGTTGCATCTGTCAGCAAGGAAGTAAACCTAGAACTTGAAATGGAATAGGAGCAGAAAGCATGTGAATTCATGAGTATGTTTTGTGCAGGGGCATTTCCTATTCGTTATTATCTGTAGTAATTTAATGAATCTTTCGATAGCTTTGGGAACAGTAAATGTTAAAGTTACTCATTTGTTGGGTTTGTTGCATGGCTGCATATTTTTTGTGTAGCAACTGTTTTTTTTTAAAGCAGCTTAGTAAAACTGTCTTAAACTGGAAATTTTTTTTGTCCAGAGGTGTTTCTTATCTCTGTTATCCAGGACATCTCTTCCTGTATTCATAGAAGGAAGTTTTTTTCGTTTGAGTGATGCCTGATCTACATGATCAGAAATAATACAGCCTTTTCTACTGTGGCTCTACTAAACTTTTATTTTAGGGTTTGCCTACGCAAGTATTGAAATCACCTGATAGAAATGTGAATCACGTTTGCAGGATTCCCCACGTGAGAGTACTGTGGCAGGTTTTTTCCAGGCTGGGAGCTTGGAGGCTGGGAAGTGAACTATGTGTGTCCTACGAGTGTGTTTAAGTAAGATTACTTAAGAAAAAATGATGCAATTATGTTTTTCATTACTGTGCCTCAGAGTACCTCTGTGTGGATATGCCACTAGAATTGGGAGTAGAGAAAAATAATCTTTCAGCTTCATGAATACTTACGACATTGGTTTAAGCATACTAAAACAAGAAGGCCCTTGATTATCGAGTTTTAACTGATCACCAGCTATAAAGTAGAAAGTTTTCCTCCCTTGGTGTAACCTAAGTGATCCTCTTTGTGGAGGGGTTTTTGTCATGTATTTGAGTTGGAATAGAAGGTTTAGTAGTCTGTTAACATAATGGTCTCTTTGGGATATCAAAAGCTAACAAGGGCAAACACTGGAATAAATCTCCTAGTATCTTGTAGTCAAAATTGTCCTTTTAATTTTATATGGATTTAAGTAAACCAAGAATTTCATGTGAAGTTACCAAAGAACATTTAGAGACTTTGTAACCATTAGCAAAACAAGAGATGACTTCAAGAGAGAAGAAACACTCAGCTGCAGAACTCTGTACCTGAGTAGCACTGTGAGAAACTCCTGACCAGCAGATTTTGATGCTTGTGCAGTCCCATTTCATATGTGCTTGCACTTTTGCTTTAAGGCAAGTAAGAGACATTGAGAGACAGACTCCTATTGTGAACAGGTTTCATAGATTCAAAGGTAGACCAAAGGTGGTTCCTACTGGTTATTGCAAATTCTTGGATAAATAGTGTTTTCCCTCAGTGAGACCTAATGTTCAGTCTCAGGCTTTTGTATTGATTCCAATGGTAGATCCTTCAGTGGCTGACTGAATTTTTGGAGAAGTAAAATCTTAAGTGAGAGACAGTGCTTATCTATTTGCAAGGGCAGGTGTTTTAGTAGACTGTAGAGTTGGGAGCACAGTACTGGTTTGATTTACCTATAGAGGGAGCATCTCCTCTTTTCTCTGAAATCATGGTGGGTTTTACAAGTTCTGTTTTCACGTTATCTCCCAAAGATCAGGTTTGAATTCTTTTCTGTGGGCAGAGCGAATCTGGCTCTCCGACTTGGCCCCGGAGTACTTTCAGTGCACTTAGAATAAGAGTAGTTTGTTTGCCAGTTCCACTGAGAGTGAAGCCAAGTATTTGATATTGTTAGTTACAGTACTTAATTCTTGGAGAATGCTGGAGAAGAGGCACAGTGTCCTAGCAGTCTGAAATATCCAATAGTTGATTCTGTGGTAGCAAAATAAAGATAATGAAACATTAACAGCAAATTACAGTCATGGTGGATGAAAAGTCACGGAATGGTTTAACTTGAATGCTGAGCTACAGTTATTTTTCAGTTTGGTAAATTTAACCAGTATTCTACATCTAAACTAATCTAATTTCAACCTTTTTGAAGCAGAGTCCTCGGGAAGCTGTTATTTGGCTTGCTGTACACCATAAACAAAAAGAAGCTGTAGAAATCTTCTCTAGAGAGATTGCACCAGCTGGAACTGGCATGGGTAAGTACTCATATCATCTTCTAAGAATTTTCAAGTTAACTTCTTTATTTAATTCTATGAGCATGACTAGCTCCTAAAGACTTAGTTGTGTTCAGCTTCATTGTGTTGTGCATAGTGAAATAATTCTTTAAAGGGTATTTATGTTTGGTGTAGAAAGGGGACCCACAGACATTAGCAAAATGATAATATGAAAGTCCTGGAAGTTTGCCTTTGTGTTCCTCTGAAACTCTGTCCTTCCATTGCTCCTACTGTTCCTTCCTGTTTTTTTTTTTGCTTTTCCTCATTTGTCTTTGTTTTGCTACATGTGGTTGCACTGAGTTTTACTGTCTTTCTACCATTTTACTAAAAGTTAGTGGTGCTATTAGACTTCATTGGCAATAAACATTGAGTGTTACTCAGCTGGCAAAAATTTACCACAGTGTCCAGCTATAACATTGCAGTTTATGAAGAGCTGTGCAGTTGGAGGGTTTTGAAGGTTCTCTTCAGTACTTTATTATCTGATGTTACTGCAGAGGATTTTTATTGATGCTACTGTACTTCTCACCTCTTTAATGTGTAGCTGCTTGTGTAAGTAATTACAGCTTTCAGCCATAATTCCAAAAAATTTAATTTTGCAGTGATGGTACTAATGACCTGCATCTAAATCTTAGTTCACAGTGCATATTAACTACCCAGCTTAAATTACCATCATGCAGTATGGAGTCTAACCTCAAATTATTCTGTCTTCAACGCTTCATTTTGTATGAATTTTTGATGTATTGCAATGATTAAAAGATTTATTTTTTTAAATGACATATGAGTTAAAGTACTGGGATTTAATCAAGTCCATCTTGGTCTTGTCGGTATATTTTAAAGTATTTGCATAAGTCATCTAATGTGAAACGATCTGTGCTTCCACTGATTACCTAATGTTTGTTCCAAAAAAAAATTCATGTTTGTTCTTTGTAAATGTCATTGGATTCTCTAAATTTTCTAGGGGGACTTACTGTTTGATTATTTTGACCAAACTTTTTTTTCCTGTTCTCTGCACAAGTCCCTTGAGTGTCACCACTGTATCCATCTCAGTTCTGAGTAGCTCATTCATATGTTGTGATTTGGTGCTTACGTTGTGGATGTTAATCTGGCTTTTATTTTCCATTTAAAATGAATTTAAATTTCCTTATTTTGAGGACTAGAGCTTGGATATTTTGCAACGGCTTCTGCATATCTTGATGAAAACTATAACTAGGATTTACATAGATCTTCAAAATTAAATTCCATGAGCTTAACCTGGAACTCTGAACTTCCATAGCAAATCTAGAATCCTGATTAATGAAGGAGTGGTTAGGTGTTGCCTTGCAGTTAAGGAACTAATCTTTTTTTTTTTTTTCCAGTGGATTAAAAATTACTTAGAAGTGTGCGTGTTCTGTGTCGTAGTCTTTACAGTAGTAGCAGAGAACAGTTAATGCAGGCTGGTTTGTTGGTGTTTTTAGAAGTTGTGTTTATAGTGACAAGGTCAGTGCATGATCCCCCTTTTTTTTTTTTTTTAAATCCCTACAATATAGAGTTCATGTGTTCATGTAGAACTAATTGCAAGTATTCATTGAGGTAATATTTTAAAATTTTGCAATTCTGAAGGTTGATTGGTGGGTCAGCAGGTAGTATAGATATAAGTTGCTTCTGAAGACTTGGGTTTTAGCTAATGAATGAAAGATGGTGTTTTCACCATTGGACCGAACGGTCATTTTTACAACTAGTTAGGGATTCATCGCTGAAGTAGTTTTTTCTTTACTCAAGCAGACTATGAAAGTAAAAATCTATTCTTACTATTTATTCTATATATGCACAGACAATCCCCTAGAAAACTTCTTTTTGAATGAAGTAAAGCTGGGTGGATTTTAAAATAATTACTTATTTGTAAGATCCAAAGCTAATGGACCTGTACTTGTCTCTGTCTTCGCTGCTTCTTTTATAAAGCAACTGCTACATATGTAAACCACCTTTGAAGTCTGAAAGTGTTAGGTTTATCAAGGGTTCAGTTTTTTCCTTTTACCACTGATGTTTTCAGAATAAAAAAAGTAAAAAATCTGTACTACATGGATGGGGTGGAGTATATACAGTATGGAAATTTCCTTACCACAGCATGTGAACATCTGTGCCTTAGGGTGGCTGGCAGACTTTCAGTTCATATTATCAGGGTTTTTGTGATGAAACAAATGCATTCCTGTGTAGAACAGGGTTAGGCAGTCTCTCTGGATGGTGGTAGGGGTCCTAGTTTTGTTTCCTAAGACAACAGCTTAAGCTTTTTAGAACACTGTAGCAGTTATTCTCAAAAAAAATTGAAATCTGTTTC
Organism: Oxyruncus cristatus; assembly: GCA_013399855.1. Taxonomy (NCBI): domain Eukaryota; kingdom Metazoa; phylum Chordata; class Aves; order Passeriformes; family Cotingidae; genus Oxyruncus; species Oxyruncus cristatus. Next base: position 1,431,283 of record VXAY01005125.1, read on the forward strand.
AATTATAGAAGTGCTTTTAGTGAGCAGCGATGGGAAAGAGGATATTTCTGGCATTATCTGGGGCATCTGGTGATAAACAGCACTTTTGCTTGCCAGGTACAAGATTTTTTGCTTACTTGTTTGCTTGCAATAGGGTTTTTGGCCTCCGTGATATAAATAACTAGTGTCAGAGGGTGTAAGAGCTGTTTACTGCTGTTTACTGACATGCTCGTGCATGCTTGAACAACCACATAGTCGTTCTTTTTGATTTGTTGAAGGTATATTGTGACTGCTTCATATGGTCACTTCTTTCAGTTGCCTTTGTGTGATAAATTTCTGTATTACCTGCACCGAATAAACTCTTCTGTATGCAGAGAAGGGTCAGATTTGGGATATAAATGCTTAGTAGGCTACTTGTTGATGTGGAATATGCTTAAAGCAGTGATTATGAAGAGTCTTTTCTTTCTTCAGTGAGATTTAGCATTGTGAAACGCTGCCAAACAGTAATTAATGGTGTACTAATAACTGAATCAGCTTAACAATGCTTAGTTTCTGACAACTTCCAGGACTTGCTGGGAAGAGCAGAACAAGGAATTCCTGATGCTTAATTGTCTATGGAGCTGCCTGTTTTAAGACAAGACTTGAGTAGATGGGTAAATGATCTTGAGAACAGAAGCCAGACCCAAGATTGTTGAGATTGTTGTTGTCCTAGGTGAATTCTCTTACATGGATGCAGCAGACCTATCAGGTGTGGTTTTTGTGCTTCCCACGTGGATATATGTGATGTAACCTTGTGTGCCTTTGTTCTGCCAAAATGGCAGTTGTAGGGATGGACACGAAGTGAGACTTTAAGTGTGTGTGGCTTTTCCTGATGAAAATCCTTTAAACAGTGAAGTCCTGTGTTTCAAGGATTGCCAGCTTGGTAATGCCCCTCCCAGCTCTCCTGCATTGGTTCACTTCCAGGAGGTGAGATAGTGACTGAGAGTCATGGCAAATAACCCTTACTTCTTATTTTACATATTCTTTTAATGAAGAAGAACTGAGGAAAAGCAGGAACAAATTATAGGTCCTTCAAAATGGGCAGCAGGGAGAAAGGAGTTCTTGTTGACTTGTGGGGTGATGTCACCTGAACTGAAACACTTCCATTACATTATTTTTGGACATTTAAGAGTGACCTTTAAAAACCAAAGTACATTTACTAGATCTGTACCAGACAAAAAGGTTAAAAAAAAAAAAAAATTGCCCTTCTGTTTGAACTGTATCTAGTGATTGCAAAGTATTGTTTTTAACTCTGTTCTTCTTTACACCTCAGTAGCAGTTTGGTGTTTGTTACTCAGAGTGATGTGTGGACAGTTGAACAGATGAGAACTTTCAGACACAGCACCTTTCATCTAAGAGTCTTTAGAAGGCTGTGTAAAGACAGTCAGCTAAGCTTTCTATTTTCTAGTAACATTGGAAAGTATTTTATCTGCTTTATAGATGGTTTCCTGAGATAGTGGAAGAAAGTATAACAATAGAAGAATGTGAATCAGAGTCCTTGGTTCTGCTTTCCCTGTAAGAAATGTTAAAGAGCAACTCCACCAATATTTAAGGGGACCAAGCTGTCTAAAATTAAGGAATGAGGAGTAGAAGAGTGATTGAGAAAGGATGTTTGATGGCTCAGAATAAAGGTGGGGAGTCACAAGAGCTCCTGCTTCATCTTTTGAGATGAAATCCAGGAGTACTGTCACTCTTGGTGTTTCATCAGATGGGTTTAGCCTGCTAGTTACTACTTTGGGAGCCCTGAGCTAGAGTTGGTTGGTAGCTTTATTTTGATAGTACCACAATATAAAACTTAAAAATTATAGGTAAAATTGTAGGTAAAATAGGTATTGATTTCTTTTAAAGTCAGTACTAAAAGACTAGTTTTGGTTATTTTTACTTAAACAAAATTTAAAACACTTGAGAAAATTTTTTAGCTATTTGCCTGAAACTTTTTGACAGAGTTTTCAGTTACGTCTTTTCAGACTTTGCAGAGAATAACAGTAAGAAATTTGTTTTCTTCCTGTGATTAAAAAGCAGAATAATTTTGTTGAGGAATGATCGTCATAATGCTTCACTTCAGAGACTTCGAACTTCGAGTGTTAGGTCTTGAGTGTCAGAGATGTGCTTTTTAGTGAATTTAAAGTCTTAATGTTAGTATTTATTAACTTCTGACTTATTTTGCAACATATGATTTTTGGATATGATACTTTTTTTGTGTATCCATATGTGTGAAGGATAGTAGAACTTAGACCTCATAAAAGGGAAGTACTGTATAGCTTCTATAGCTTCTAGTCAATTTAAGAGTGCTGATTCCTCTTTCTCCCCCCCATTCATCCTCTTTCATCACCCTCCATTTATGGCAGATCTTTACTTCTGGTAATCAGTAGAAAGACAACAATCTTCAAGGCACTGTGCCCATTTGACAGTCTCAATTTCTTATGAAATCTTACCCTCTGTGTAAAAAGAAGGAATGCCATCTATGTGTTGGAATGGGCTGAAGCCTGTGTGTGTGCTCCGCAATATAGACAAGGAGTTAGACCTGCAAGAGAGAATTTTGAGAAAGTGCATCTCTTAATAAGAGGCTTCCATAATCAAGAGTGGAAGACTGATATTTTCATAGTTATTCCCTAACATTTTTTTCTAATGCTTTTTAAATTTCCATTGTTTTTGTTGAAGACCAGTGGGACACATGAGTGTACTTCCATGGAAATTGTTTTTGAGTATTATTGAAACTGCAGATGAGATTCTTAAGCCCAGACAAGAATTTGAAGCTACTTTGTATAGACATACCATACCTTAGAGAGCAATTTGTTGTTTATTTTCTGTTTGGAATGGAAGACATTTACTGTAAACTTATGTTGAGTATGGTATTTACTTTACCAGTTCAAACACGTAATCATTTTTTGTTTGAATTACCCTCTTCTGATGAACTTAAAGGGATACAAATTATTAAAAAAAAAAAAAAGGCCAAACACACCTAATCTCATCTTTTAATCTTTTTTTGTAATTAACAGTTGAGTTTGTTCAACTTTCAATTGATAAAATTATGCTTTCTGTTTAGTCCTCAGTAGGCGGAAAGTTGATAATAGCCAGGATTTTTTTAAGAGCATCCAGTAAGGTGGCTTGATTTTTAAATCTGTAATAGCCTGTGGAAGTTCAGTGCAATTCTGCATTGTCCATAGAAATTTACCCTCACTTCATAAATGCTAGCAAACACAGACCAGGCTTGTATTACTTGGTGAAAATATCTTCATTATTTACAGTACAGTCAGCCAAATGATTAGAATTTGAATAATTCGTGTTGATTTAGTGTGTTTATTTTGTCTTCTACACTGCATTTCATTCAGAATTAAATATCTGAATTAAAGAAGAGGCTCAAGAAGTGCCTTACTGTGGGAAACTGGCATTTAGGGTTTAACAGGGGGTTCAGTAGCTAAGAAATGTTTTGCTAATAGCTGAAATCATGCGCTGACCCTTATTTCACATTAAAATGACCGGAGTTTGACACTAAGATGACAGCTGGTTAATACAACTTGAGATTTTAAAGTGCTTGAGTACATGTAAATATTATGACTGATCTCCTAAGCGTGTTGGAAGATACTTCAGAAATGTCCTTGTTCTAGCAGTTTACTGCAGTCACCATTTTTTGAGAATAATATTGCAGAAGATAAACTATCTACTGTTTCCAGAGGACAAATAGAATAATTAAGAACATGTAATTGACTCCTGTAAAAAATGTATGCATTTTGTACTAGTGTTCAACCATAATGTAAGAACTGTGGAGCAGAAAACCTGAGATTGCAGATTTGCCTAGTTTGATAATTTAAAAAATAATACTTGACAAGTAGACTGCTTTGATACCTGTTTTTTATATATAAATATATGTATCGTTCATTAGAATATGCAGTAAATACGTTAATAACCTTTTGGTTGAGCTAATTCAATCACTGGAAATATAAGCAACAAACTATTTAGGGTCAAAAGCTGAAAGCTGCTGAGCAAGAGACGTCGCTGTATTTTGGAATTCTGTGAAGCTTCAAAGTAAGTGTCACCTATTAAATTTAGAGCGTTTAAAGCTTTTTAGATTGCCAATGGTTGGAACATTTTCATGGTTGTTTACCCCAAAACATTTTAAAAAATGCTTCAAGCAGTCTAGCATCTTTCATATATCGCATAATGGTTTATTCTGTTGAGAAGTGTACAAAGTTGTACAGAAGTATTATATTTCGACAGAAGTAGATTAAAGAATAAATAGTAATAATCCAAAATTGGGCAAAACACAAGGCTCTTCCACCATCTGAAATCGAGTGGGGAATTATCAGAGCTGGAAGGAATTCTTGCTTTGCTGGAAATTTGCATCTCATAGGTTGATTGCAGGTTCCAACCAGAGCTACTTCTGCTGTGGGGCATTTTACAGGGTGTGATAGCTGTGGCATAGATTATAAAGTATTAGAACGTGGTGGTTCTGCATATTGAAATAGGTGCTTGTTTGGGCCAATTTTATGCATCTTTTTGCCAGAGCTGATTTTTCCGTGGATCCATTGCCTGAATTGTCCCAACTGAGAGCAGCATGGGTTTTTCCAGTACTCATCTGTTTTCCTGCTACCTCTGTTCATGAAATTTATAAAAAATTTGCTGTCTTTTGCAGCATATCATATATGATCTTAACAGTATTTGTATTTGCAAGTTCATCCACAGATGAGTTTTATGGGGAATGAAGAGGCAGGTGTAGAGATAAAACATATATGGGAAACTAGAAATGGTTGAGCTGTTGTATCAAGGAGTGTATTTTGAATGAGCCTCACCTTGTGTTATTTACATCCATATCTGTCACTAGATCTCTGCTAAGTCACAGTGGAGTCATGGTCACGGGGTGCTAGCGTGCTTTGGTATTCTTGAGATTCCTCTCCATCCAGTTTCCTATTGGACCCAAAATTTGGGGTTTTGCAGGGATGGTGGAAGAATCATGGACATGAAGATAAAGATGTGAGAAATGACACGTACTTGTACACTCAGAGGTTGATGATTTATTTTCCCTAAGGTACTTGGGCTGCAAATGAGTAAGTGTTAAAGTAGGCCAGAGGAAGGAGTCATAAAATGAAAAGACAGAATAAGACTTCATGAACAATCATGCAGATTAACCAAACAGAAGTACTTGCTAAATAATAATTGAATCCTTATTTTTTTAGATTCCATGTAGATTCAAACCTTTAAGGACATAGTCCAAAGGAAGAGTCCTATACCAGTGCTTTGTCACCTAGAAAAAAGTAGATTTAATTGACTTAGTGCCTGATGTTTTTCTGACCATGCCTTATATTTGGGAGTTAATGAAAGCAGTGGAATTCTAGTGGTGTAATCCCCAGTACCGACTCATTGGTTTCAAATGCCCAGCCACCTGGAGAATTTTTAGTTATCAGGCTAGGTCCTCAGACAACGTGAGGGAAGATGTTCTTGGAAATGGCAGGCTTTTGGATCAGACACTTGAATCACAGGAAGTATCATAATATGCAGTTTGGTTACACCACATAAATACTGTACCTTCAGGTGAACATCATCAGTATATAAATGCATTGAAAGGAAGGTCTCCAAACCAAAGGCATTCAGCTGATTTTGCGATGCATCAGTTTTATGCCATTCTGAGACATGGAATTTGGCAGACAGTGGTGGTGAGTTGTTTCTCAACTTGAAGTGACTTGTTGAAGAGGTTTACTGGTGGCAGATGAGATGATACTTTTATCTGCCTTGAGTAATGAATGGAGTTCTGAAAACAAAAAGTGGTCGTGTAAAGTTTCTGGGAAAGGAGAACAACAGCTTCAGTTTAGCTGAGAATTGTAGCGACTTGAGACTGCAGCCTCATGGATACTCTTTGCCAGTATGACAAATTGTTCATGTCAGTGTAAATAAACATAAATGTTCCTGAAAGGAGGGAGGGAGAGCGTCTGCACAGATACTTAAGCAAGCCATACAAAGTAAGCATGAAGTTCTGCATGAGGAAATCTTCTTGAAGGTGTTGTGTTGGGGCCATGGTTGATCCAAGGAGATCACAATTTACTTAGCAGAAGTAGGTCTGGCCAGAGCGACAAGCCTACTGTTACCTGATTGTACATCACCTTCTGCTGCTGCCTCCTGGTTTACTGGAGAAATGTAATGGGGATCTGAGCCATGGGTTGAGGTGAGGCGTAGTGCTGTTTACATGAAAAACAAATCTCTGATTGTAAGCCACAGTCAGTTTAAAATTGGCTGCATCTTCTCTGCCTGAAGCCTAAGTGGGAATTGCATATAGATAAAATTAAATTGGACTTAAAAGTGCTTCCATCTTATTTATGTTCACATGAGCAATAGATTGGATAATTGTAAGATAGAACTTTATAACATTCCAGCTGGGATGTTGGTGTAGCTTTGCTCTGCAATTGCATTTATGTGCAGGGGTAGATGTAGTACCTCCAGAGACAGATCTGCTGTTACCGTAGCTTGTGCTGGAGAACTTTCAAAGAGCAGCAATAGCAAGTAGCAGTAGAAGGTAATTGTAACCTCAAGGTATGAGCAGTGGTTGCTCTTAGGTGGACTGTTTTCTTGTAGTGTTTAGAGAACTGCTTTGTTGTAGGAGCCAAGATCCACTCTGTGAGAGCCAGCAAGTGAAGAATTTTCTTTGAGAGCTTTCAGGAAATTAAAACTGATGTTGGAGCAAAATCTGGTATCCTTAATGAGCAATTCAGCTGGCTAGCAGGAAGTGACCCATGTGACAATCCAGAGATAACTAGCTTCATGAACCTATATTTTCAACATGACCTTTCCATATCCAGCCTCTTCCTCCAGCAACCTAAATAAACAAACTAGGGGCATGGTTCAGTAAAATAACTGCAGTTGGTCTTGTAGTTGAATGGCAGCTCTGCTTGACCGAGTGAGATGTATAGTGCTGAAACCTCACTGGATCATTTAAAATTGTGTAACACTGGTGTAAGGGATTTTTTTGTAACGTATCCACTGCCACGTTTTTTCAGCAGAACTTAGTGGGTAGAGAGGTGTTTATTCATGATGTTGGTTTCATGAAGGCATTTTTTTTTTCCTTTACTATAAAACATAGGCTTTTTTGGGGGAAGTCACTTCCAGTGAGCGTGAATATTGCAGGACTGTAATTTATGCTGCTGCTGGCATGTGTGCACATTACTGAGGCACTGAATCCAAGCTAGAACAGCCAGTTGAGGAGTAGGGATTATCACTGTGAGCTTAGTACCACAACAGCACAGTGATATGGCTTTTAGTCTATTTAGAGCATGAACAGAGAGAATTCACACCTGGAGAAAGCAGGAAGCCTATTTTAGCCAGAATTAATTTGACCAAATACAGCATGTGGGCAGCTTTCCACAGCATTTGTTTTAAGGAAACTGCTTAACACACTTGCTGATTAATTCCTGATTAATGTATGCACTTCACTGTTTCTTTCCCCTGCAATACTCTCTGGAGCTCTGATGCTTCATGTATGTGTGCTGTCCATGCCAGAAAGAAGGGTGAGAAGCTGTGCTCAGGAAGAGGAGAGCAGAACTGCTCTTTTCAGAAATACTGAGCTGGCCAGATGGGTTTAATGGTAGTAAAGCTTGGCAACCTGATATTGACAATAAATAAGAATCTAATCAGAATGCTGACTTACTGCAGATCTGGGATCATGCTAGTGCCTTAAGCCCCTATTTATCAAGGAGAGAGAATGGGATCTGCAGTACCCAGCACCTTAAGAAAGCTAAATTAGCTTCTGAAGGTGCTAGGGAGAATGGTGCAAGTTAATCTGAAACAGTTAATCTAACAAGCAAAGTCATATTAAACAAATATTAAAATATTAAAATATTTTTTGTTAAAGTCACAGTTACATGTTTCGCCTTTTTGACTGTTGTATGAAATGTTATTTTATTACTTTGAGACTATAAATAATGTGTATTAAAGGAAAAATTCAAGCTATGATAATATTCTAATTCTTCTAACCGTTGTTCTAAACATTCTTCTAAGGTTTTGAAGATGGCTTTAACTATTCTTTTGTTAATTTAATTTCCATTTCCAGCACCTGGCCTCACTGGAATTGTTGGAGGGCGCCCCAGAGTGTAAGTTAACTCCTGATGATTAACTTGTTGTAATATGTGATGATAGCCTTCCTAACACTCACCATCACAAGCTTCCCCAGCATAAAACAGCAACCACAGAGGCAACTAAATCTTTCTGTTGCACACTGTGCTTAATAACTGATCACAAGGTAATAGTGGGTGCTATAGGATATGTATACAAATAGTAAAATTCTTTACTGAATCGCTGAATATGAGTTATGTAAGTCTCTGATCAGCTCATAACAATGTCTGCTTAATGAGCTGTAGGGAGAACTTCAAATGTGACTTTGAGGCAAGGCAGTTGCTTAACCATGTATTAATACATGTAGATTTCTGGACCAGTTTTCTCTTGTAGCTGTTAGTTTGGCATACAGGCACATCAAATTTACATCTGTACCAGCTCACTTCACCTAAAAATGCGAGGTCAAATGTCCCAGAACATCCCAAAAAGTATTATCATGAAACCATTACATGAGCAACTTGAACAGAATAATGTTAAGGATCTAAAAAAAAATCCTGGTTTGACTCAGTGTTTTTCTACATATGACTAAGGTCTGCTGGTGATTTATATCCTCAACCTTTTCATGCTAATTCATGAGAACGTTTAAAACTTTCCTGTCATTAAGCAAATACTGCACATGAAGATGGGAGAAGGAACTCTAGCTATATTTCCAGTAGCCCTGTGTAACTAGCCCAGGTATTAATGTGGGCCTACTGACGGTGGAACAGACTTTAGTGTCATGAAGTGCATCCTTTGTCAAGAAAATATTTTTGTTGACTACCCTCCCCCAGAAAAATTTTCTTGGATTTTTTTAAACAAAGTCTTAAGTTCTTAATAATGGAATTTAAGGAATTTTTACACTTCTTAGGCTTTCCAAAGTTGTTTGGAAAACTATTGTTAGTTATGGTTGAACAGCTTGAATTTCCCCTTAGTTCCGAGTCATTAATTTCTAGTAAAATGCATTTATGCTTGTTGTTTTGTGTTTCTAGGTCTCCAGTTTTGAAGCCATTTTTCTTCTATTATCCCAAAAGAAACGTTCAGGTAAGCCTGTGCTCGGTTTTCTTTGAAGTAATTTGAAAAATTTAGCTGACTCCGTCATTTTTCAGTGACTTTGGGTTCTAAAACTTCAAAGTTTGATTAAAACACATTTCCTTAGAGACTAATGTTATTCACACAGAATGTTTTGCAACAGTTGAACTTGCCAACCTTCCATTTTAATTGCTGAAAATTTTGAAATATCTTATACCAAAACTGAAACTTCTCTTTTCATGACCTGAGCTTCCTAGAATTGTAGGTTTGAGTTTTACTGCGTTTGCAGGGAGTGCTTAAGAAGACTTATACTTTTTTGAAAGTTAACGGGGCCTCTTTAAAAAGTAGGCAGTTGGGTGTTCAGAGAGGGGAGTATTAATCTTGTGAACCTGGACACATCTTCTCATTTTTTTTTTTNGGTAGTCTACATTTTGTATATACTACTGGGAATAAGTATTAAAACCAGTGAACTTCCTCTAACTCACAGATGTTTTACCTTAACAGAGAGTTGGGCCTTTTCCTTCCATATACCCTGTCTATAAAAATGGAAATATAAAATAGATAAAAACTTCTGCTCTTGCCTATGTTACAAAAACTGTAAAATTACGAAAGCCTGTGCAACTGTTGTGCTGAGTATCATGGAGGAGCCTGTGAATGATGTCTGTCTGTGGCCCTATTCAATTCATAGCAATAGTTTCTTTTAGCCCAAAAACTTGAAGTTCAGATGACTAGGCAGCCCTGGGTGAGAAATTACAGTGCAAGATGACATGTTCATTTAGAGCCCTACTTCTTTTCTTTTACACATCTACCCCTGTCTAAATTGAACTCTTCAAGATAAAGAATTTGGTTTTGCTGAAACCATAAAAATGTTTGGATTTACAAATGTTGGTGCCTGCTCTTTTGAATGCCATCAGACACTTAATTGATCCCTTGGAGACTGCAGACAAAATCATGTACATACCCTTCTTTTTCCAAGGCCTTTAAGTGACTTATAACTATTGCATGCCTCTCATGCCAAGGCATCCTCATACTCAGTACGAGTTCTCTCACTCATCCACTGTCAAGAAAGTGGCCAAAGGCCAGAATGTTGGACCATTTGTTAGACCACAGGTGTTGTGACAGGTTTCTGCTCAGGATGGTGAAGGGAAGCTTTGGGAGCACAGGCAGCAAGTGATAAGGTTGGCAAGGGGGAAAAAACATAACAGGTAAGTGTTAAGTGTTCTAACCAGAAAGGGACTTTTCACTTTCTAACCCTCATACAGTGTTTAGCACAAACGAGCTCCATTCTTTTAAGTAGTATTCTGCATTAATGGAAAATATTTTTATTTCACAACTTTAGAGAGGTGATGCTATTTAGTTATTATAATTACATTATTTGTAAACTGTGTTTAGTGGAAAAGCATTAAAAAGAAGTTCAAGTACTTGTTTTTATCATCATTTATATTTTGCTTTATACAAATGGCTGGTCTTTGTGAAGTTTAATATGAAAGTACTACCTTTATGGAAGTTAAGCCTACCACTGTAGTGCTCATCAAATTAAATATAAACTTACTAATTAGTACTGTGTTAGACTTGGTAAAACGCTGTTGAGGTTAAATAGTAACCTGATTCAACAAGGAAGGAAAGCAGAATCTCATTCTTTTCAATACAGAAAACCAAAGTCCTTGCTCTGTGTAACCAAAGTCCTTGTTCTGTGTAACTAATCTGGTGAATGTACTGATATGCCATTAGCAAAGTGCAGTGTGTCCTATCACTGTTGTCCCGCAGTAAAAGTGGGGTGTAAGTGATTCAAGTCCTTGATTTAAAATTCTAGCCATGTATTAACAACCATGGTCTAGTGAGAGATTACAGAATAAGTGAAGTATGAATTAGCTGATTTTTCTAAATTGGAAGTTCAGTTACAAAAAGTCTGGTTGCTCTAGTTCAGCATTTGACCTAAAACCAAAAAAAACTCCATAAGCAGATTTTGTTATGTTAATATTGCTACAGTGGGTTCTTTTGTTCTGTGTTTAACACCTTTCTGGGTGTCAGGTTGGGTTCAATGTCTCATTTGTTGTTTGCACTGCTTTTATGCAATTGTCCTGAGTTTATCATAGATCACCAGTGGTTTGATGGTTCAAATAGTAGTTATTTTCCACGTGTACTTTAAAGGTAACCTAAAATTTTTCTGTAGGGACAAAAATGGCAGCAAACCTACTGAAGGCAAGTCACTATTAGTTATTCTCTAAGGGCAGTCTTAAGAAAGAGCACTGAGTAGAGTTATTTTACCTTTGCTGATGACTGAGCACTGATAACTGCTGCAGCAAAGCTGGTTTATTTTGTTTTGCTGTGGTAGCGTAACCCGATCGTATGTCCAAAGCTTTAGGACTGGGCGTCTTCCAACACAGATAAAATGGATGTCAGTTGCTTCCATCCCACTTCCTTGTGTCCTATCAGTGGTCCTGTAGGAAAAACTGCAGGGTACCCTGCCACGTGTACTTTCTATATCCTTTCTCTTGAGCAAAAGAATGCTTACCATTAATAGCTGAGATACTGGTCTGTATAGATGAGGAACAAGAAGTGTTCTCTTTGAATTGCTGAACTCCCAGGACAGGTTTTCCCACTTTTCATACAGTTTTCCAGAACTAAGACACAAGTCCACAGGGAAGAAGAGAAATCTTCTTGTTGTTGTTTGTGTTGGTGAACCACTTGATCCACCGTCAGTACCTCTTCATTTCTCCAGGTCATTCCTGCCAGTTAGTTGGCATATGAGGATGATGTGCTTTGCACAAATTGCTGCCATGTGGGTCATGAGCTTTGGGCTCCATCTGGGTCTGTGGGTAACTGTGCGTTGTTCAGGTCATAATAAATCATCTCTAGCATGGCTTAGTTCTCTCAATTACTGGATACCTCTGTCTGTTGTGATCCACTTACCTGGGTGACCTGGAACATTTTCCTTGAAGGGATATGTTTCCTTCAGACTTAACATGAATCACTTCCAGAGGCTGAGGACCTGGTCCCTTTCTCAAATCCAGTTGTCAATGTCCCCTTCCCTAGGAAGTGATTGTAGCTTCTTGGCTTCTTTACCCTCTAGTTACAGGCTACTAGATCTGTTATCCCAGCATCAGAGCAGCCAGGTGATAATGTGCTGACCTGGAAGACAGCTCAAATATTTTCTCATATCCCACAAGGATGGGGATCTTGTTCTCTGCCTCTTTCTCCTATTGTTGTGGTGATCCTGCTTCATCCTCCTTTGCTAAATTGGCTGAGTTTTGTGTTCATTTTTTCTTATGTATAGGAGTGGTTGGTAACTAGGAGGTGTTGGTCCTCTCATTCAGCTGCAGTGCCTGTTGCCAGGGTTGGAGTAGCTGCAGGGCTTTTTGGTTTTTTGTCAGATCCAGAGACCTCCTTCTCCCCTTGAGAGTACTAAATAGTGTTAAACAGAGCTCAGTAGGCCTGGGCCAGCACATTGCAGTGATTTGTGTCTCTCTGGAATTGCCATGGTGACAGCATACTTCTTCCAAATATTTTACTAGTTTTTCTGGATCCTGCATTTGTTCACGAGGAAAGTTCCAAAACAATTGAGCTGCCCACACACCTAGGCACTTGCCCATACTATCCCATGCACTCTGCTACTCTTAACTATCCAGTCTCAGGGCAGATCATATAATCAGAGAATGATAAGGGGTTGGAATGGACCTTAAAGATCATCTAGTCCTGACCCCCACTGCCATGGGCAGAGATGCCTTCCACTAGACCAGGTTGCGTTATCCAACCTGGCTTTGAACACGTTGCCAGCGCTGGGGCATCCACAGCCTCCCTCGACAGCCTGTTGCAGTGTCTCACCACCCTCACAGTGAAAATTTTTTTCCCCAATATCTAACCTAAATTTCCCCTCTCTCAATTTGTATGCTTTACTCCTTGTCCTGTCATTGCAGTTCTGTGAAGAGTCCCTCTCTGACTTACCTGTAGGCTCTCTTCAGATACTGGAAGGTTGCTATGAGGTCTCCAAACATCCTTCTCTTCTCCAGGCTGAACAGCCCCAACTTTCTCAGCCTGTCTTTGCAGGGGAGGTGCTCCAGTTCTCTCTTCAACCTCGTGGCTCTCCTCAGGACTTGCTAAAACAGTTCCCTGTGCTTTTTATGTTGGGGACACCAGAACTGTGCACAGTACTCCAGAGGGGGTCTCACAAGAGCAGAGTAGAAGGGGCGAATCACCTCCTTCAGTCTGCTGGCCGTGCTCATTTTCATGCAACCCAGCATTCAATTAGCTTTCTTGGCTGTGAGTGTACACTGCCAGCTCATGTTGAGTTCGTCAACCACCATTCCCAAGTCTTTCTCTGTGGGGCGGATCTCTGGGTAATATTCTTAAATAGTTGTTTAACCTTAAAAGAGACGTGAAATACAGAGTACATGAGCCAGCAGTGTGCCCAGGTGGCCAAGAAGGCCAATGGCATCCTGGCCTGTATCAGGAATAGTGTGGCCAGCAGGACCAGGGTAGTGATTGTCCCTCTGTACTCCATGCTGGTGAGGCCACACCTGGAACACTGTGTCCAGGTCTGAGCTCCTCAATTCAGGGAGAATGCTGAGGTGTGGATCATGTACAGAGAAGGGCAGCAGAGCTGGCGAAGGGACTGGAGCACAAGTCTCATGAGGAACGGCGGAGGGAGCTGGGAGTGTTTAGCCTGAAGAAAAGGAGACTTGGGGTGACCTTATTGCTCCCTACAGCTGCCTGAAAGGAGGTTGTGGTGAGGTGGGGGTCGTTCTCTTCTCGCAGTCAGCCAGTGGTAGGACAAGAGGACATCGTCTTAAGCTGTGCCAGGGTGATTAGGCATTGGAGTGGGCTGCCCAGGGAGGTGGTGGAGTCACTGTCCCTCAGTGGTTTTTAAGGAAAGACTGGATGTGGCACTTAGTTCCATGGTCTAGCTGACATGGTGGTGTTGGGCCATAGACTGGATTGGATTGTCTCAGAGGTCCTTTCCAGCCTAATTGCTTCTGTTGTTCTCTGAAGACATAGCAATAAGGACATTCTAGTTTGAACACACCAAGGATGTTAGAAGATCTCAATAGCTATTGTGATTGGCTTGAAGGAGAAGGGAAAAATGAAGGGAAGTGTGTCCCCCCTGTGGATTGGGTCCCTGAGGAGAAAAGGTAAAAGGTATAATTATTAATAGTATCTGACAGACGACTCCCAAGTACAGAGATGACAGCAGTGCTGAGTGCAAATACCAGATTGGTTTCACAACCAGCAATTATATTGTATCATAAGCCAATGTTACAAAGTACAACAACTTGATAACCTCATCCCAGTTTCCATGGGTGATAAACATCATAACAGGGAACACATGCTGCAAGTGAGGTGTTACATAATGGAATTTGAGGAACAAACACATCAACTTTGAGAGCAAATAAGTCATTGTGACCAGTGAATATTAAACTAACACAATGAATGCTTGTAACAAATGTGTTCTAACACGATCTAGTCAGATTTGCTGTTATCTGGACCGATTAAGCCCCACGCTGGCTGTGAAAAAGGACTGTCATGGTTTAATCTCAGCTACAACTAAGTGCCACACAGCCACTTGCTCACCTCCCTCCTCTTACCCAGTGTGATGGGGAGAAAAATTAGAAAGAAAAGGTAAAAGGTTAAAACCATGAGTTAAGAACAGTTTAATAATTGAAGCAAAGTAGTAGTTGTTATTATTAAAAGGGAGGTAATGAAGAAAGAGGGGAATAAAACCCAAGAAAGAGAAGTGATGCACAGTACAGTGTCTCACCACCCACTGACCGATGCCCAGCCCATCCCCCAGCAGCAATCAGCGGCTCCCAGCCAACTCCCACCCCCCTCCGTTTATAAACTGGCACAGTGTTCTGTGGTATGGAATTTGCCTTTGGCCAATGCTCCCAGCCATGCTCCCTCCCCACCTTGTCCACCTTTTCACGGGAAACTGAAAAGTCCTTGACTTAGAGAGTAAGCACTACTGAGAAATTAAATCATCAGTGTGTTATCCATATTATACTAAATGTAAAAAACACAGCCCTGGCCAGCCGCTAGGAAGAAAAGGAACTCTATGCCAGCTTAAATGAGGACAGTAAATAGCCCAATCAGCTAATAAAATAGCTCACTTGGCTATGCATTTTACAGGTTTTTGAGGGGTGGGGTGGGAGGGAGAGCTCATCGTGCAAAATAAACACCATAGCATTTTTTATTTCGTATTTTTATCTCACCATAAACCCAAAATTCCAGTATTGATTTATTTTTATTGGTGGCTTTCACAGAATATATTTGAAGATGAATACAGGATCCAAAGAGGAGGTTGTCTTTAATATGGACAGTGATATTAAGAAGGAAAGGGGGTTATATAATGGAACAGCTGGAAACGTTCAAGTTTTGGGATCTAACTATCAAGAATTGTGACATGAAATTCCATGTAGTGTTGCAGTATATAGATGGAGGTGGAAAAAGATAATTTGTCTTCCTTTAAAACATAGCAAACTGGATAGAGCATTTCCTTGGATTTTTCATATCTTTTTTCCCCTACCCAAAGATTTCTTTTAGGTTTATAATTAATTATTATCGTATTGTGACCTTTTTAAAAGGAGCAAGAGAACCTTATCCATAAAGCTGTAGGTGAAAATATACCACATCAGTAATTAATTAAAAATATGCTTTATTTATTCACATTGCAATGGATTTCTAACTTGACAATTTGAAAATCTGTTTTTTGTGCAGATTGACCTATTTTTAAATGGGCAGCATGTTGAGATCTTTGAGGAGGATCTCACATTTACATCAGATGAAGTGGTTCCATTTGATCCACCTAAGATTAGCAGTGAATTGAAAGGTACGTTCATCTTTGTGACTGTATGATTTTTTACCTTTGTCCTGAAAAATCATATCAGATTTGCCTGTGAAATACATTTTACCTCTTCATATGATACATTTTTACTGCCGTTGCAAAACACTTAAGCTATTTTTCTTGGAAGAAAAGTGGTTAGCATCATGCAGTATAAAATGTATTTGAAACTATAACAAATACACAAGTAAATTGTTGTTCAAAAAAACTAGGCCTTAAGGCACACTTAAAGATGTTGCAAAGGTTGCTTGAAATTTGAAATATAGTATCAAAGTATATTGTAATCTTACTTTCTGTGAATCCTGGAAATAATTGGGTTTATCCTACATCAGCCTAGTTGTGTTCAGAACAGAGAATGGACATACAGAATGACTTAGAGACTTACAGCACTTAGATAATTACAATGTAGAAAATTAAAAATTAATATTTGCTCGTTTTTCATGTGGCAGTCTTCACAAAATTAACAAGAATGGGATCAACCTAGAACTGGTGACTTTCAAAGAAATCACACTAGTTAATGGTCCAGCATAATTCCTGGGTTGCTGCTAGACTTGTCTAACCAAATTCTCAGAGAAAGAAAAGAAGAACCTTGAGAAGAGCAAACCAGGGAGCTGAATAGAGCAGGTCAGGATGTACGCAAAGAAGTGTTAAATCAGAGTTGCTCATACAACTGATTATTGAAGGTGCTGGACACTTGAAATTTTTTGTTCTTTCTAATGGCAGAATGATATATATCTCTTAATGTATAATTCCCTTTTGGTCTTCATTACCTTGTTTCTACATACCAGAGAACTGAGAGAATTAATTTAAAGCTGTGGATAGGTATTAGCAAATCTAAATTAGGTGACTGTACCTAAAGCTTACTTGTTAGAAAAAATTCTAAAAATAATACTGATGTTGAAAAAGTAATTCAGGTATCTATGTATAATTTAAAAATTCTGTAAAGGCACCTCTGTGTTAAGATTTATTCTGGATTTCAGATATATGCAAGTAGTATTTCTCAAAACTGAGAATAGTGTAACAACTAATAATGATTTAGTAGGGAATGTTCTGTATCACATGGAGAAATTTTGAAATACACGTATGACTAAGTATTTCTTACCTTCTGAAAGCCACTGATGGTGGATGCCTGATTGCCATGCATGTGTGTTCATTTTCCCCATCTATTCAAACATCTTCAATATGATGATTTATGTGTCACTCAGAAAGAAATTAAACTCTTTAAGTATGTTTTTGGCTCTTCTGTCTGTTGGAAATCTCATGTCACACCAGAATCTCTCTGATCCCTGGGAGTTTTCAAGAGGGCAGTGGGGTATTTACACCATCAAACTGGGCAAGTTAAGGAATAGGAAGTCATTGCTGCATTTGATAAAGGGCTTAGCAAAGGTCCTAGGTTTTTTGGTTTCTTTTTTCAAGGTGACTACAGTGCTAAATATTGGAGAAGCAAAAAGCTGTTGGATTCCCTATTGCCTTTTTATCATTTGAGAAAACTTTGAGGTGCCTGACAGCAGAATTTAAGTACTGAATTCTTCAGGCTTTTATCAGGCAAAACCCTACTTTTGAGAGACAGCAGAGCTCCTCTGGTTGTTTCCCCTGAGAAGGATCTCTAAACTTTTGCCCTTAGTTGTAAATATAAATGTTTTCTGTCTGTGACTAAATACTTACCTACTTCCGTGGCTTAATGCAGGACAGCATGGATGAGAAAGACAAATGGGTTAGACTGTAAAAGGAATAGCTTCTGGTAAAGCATTTTCTGTCAGTATTTAGAAAGAGGGAGGTATTTTTCTTAGTTTCATGGTTATCTCAAGAGTGCGGGACTGTTAGTTGTCTTTGAATAGATAAGAGAAATATGTGAAAATGGATTTCAAATAAGCTGCTAGATGTGATTCTGGGAGGGGCGTGGAATTTGAATTTACCATTTTCCCTAGCTTTGACAGGAATTCTTTCATAGATTTGTTCAAGATATTTATTAAATTAAAACAATTTCCTGATAAATGGGTCACAAAAAATAAATCAATGAGGGTAATAATAAATGAGAACACCAGAACACAGTCTTGGACTGGTTTTGTTTAACAGGAGATTGTCAAAGACTGACTGTAAAATGTCTGATGGAGAAGAGACTTCTACAGCTTATACAGTTCAGACATTGTCAAACTTCAGCCTCTGAAGAAGCACTTCATTTTTTCTTGAATTGTGCATTGAATTAAATTATTACAATTAATGTGATTTCCGCAGTGTATGAAGTGTGGTGGTCTTGTCCAAAATGAGCTTTAGCTGGACTTCTTCAGATTCTCTCTTAATAGAGATGCTTAATCAAAAATAATTAAATAAATAACTTAAATAACTTCTGCCCGTTTCATGGCACATTTCAGCTTCTAAGTGAACATGGACAAGATTGTGAGCAAGTTCAAAACAAACATCTCTTTCATTGTATGCTTTCACCAGTTCAAATTTCGTGCTTCTGTGACTTACTTACCAATGAGGGGCCATTGTGCCAGACTGAACTATAATCACTCCTTCAGCTCATCTTTGACAGTGACCCAATATATATTGTACAAGTTTAGATCTTAATTAAGGCAGTTAAATGCTGGTACGTTGGTGTTTGGATAGATTGTGGGTAGATTTTCTGATCCAGCTGTGCCAGTAGAAGAGGTTGCTGTGGTGAGCCCTTAGTTCTTCGCTGTTGTTTTCCTTGTTATTGCCACTCAGACATGCCAGCAAAGCTATTCTTGTGTTGCCTGATCTGCTTCAACCAAATAAGTACCATGAACTAAAGTACACTATACAAATTCGGTGTTACGTCATACTAAGGCATTTTTGTTATCCACTGTATCACCTACCCCATACCCAAACGAACTTCTGGGATCTGTCCAGCTGCTACTGCAATAGACTTGCAGCCTCCCTTTTTGATAGGCTCAGTGAAAACTGCAGCCAGTAGCATTTGGACATAGATTCTTTCTTACCCAGGTCAGCCTGGCTCATGTCTGATGAGTCAGCAATTCACTGTGAGCAGGAAGAAGTTAAAGGTAATGATGATTTGGTTAGGGCTGGGTTTACCTGATCACCCTATGCAGTTCATGGAGTGCATATCTACTCTGCCTTCATATTAGGTGCACTATGCTCTATACACTGCCTTACTCCCTAAAATAAAAAAAAAGCAAAAAAAACAAGGCAAAAAAAGCACCCAAAGTAGTTTGGTATCCTCAGCAGAAGCAATAATGGTACAGAAAGGACAGACCGATGTATTTTCAAATTGCATTGTATCTGGCAGCGTGAAGTTTGTCCAACATAATTGATTTACAGGAGCCTGACTTCAATTCCTTTAAATGTAGCATTTTTTAACACATCAGCCTGAAATTTCCTGTGACAGGCATGTGCCCAGGGCTGAATTGTTTGGTGCGTTAAAAAGAAGCAGATAATTTTGGGACGTTTGTCAGTTGCTTCCTGTTGCAGGCTGTCTCCTGCAGCAGTTGTACCAGAAGCTGTGACAGAAAGCAGGAAGGCTGCTGCTTCCCTGCTCTGCATAGTCCCCCCCCTACTGGTGTCCAAGGAGCAGAGAGGCAGGGAGAGCTGCTGCTTATGTGCAGAAGGATGAAAAACAACAGGAAGGGGATAGAGGAGAGAGCAACTGAGGGGTGTGAAGTCTGCTCTGAATCAGGAGTGTAGGTCTGTCTGTTAGAGATGATGGGACTGAAAAGCCAAGGATGCTGGGAGAGCCGATACGGCCGTAGGCAAGTTGGATCAGGAGCAAAACTGGGTGAAAATTACTAGATTCTCACTGCCTAAAAGCTTTGGATATAGCCTGTGCTTCAAGTTTGTGTAATGCTGTGGCCAGTGAATAATTCAGTAGCAAAGTGAGTGCTTCATCTCTCTCACTTTGGAAGACAGAAACTAGATGGTGACAGCCCTAGTGCTCTTAGTCATCAACAGTTGCAAGAGGTCTGTGCTGTGCAACTTAGCCATCAAACCTCAGGTTTGATATTGTGTGAATCCCACGATAAGGAATTTCTGGATTTGGACAGGAGTGGGTTTGCTTTTTGATATGTAGATGGATAAAATAATTGAGATTGGCTTCCTATAGAGCATGCGTTTTCCTAAGATATTTACAAAAATCAGTAATTAGAAGTCTTAGGTTTCTTCTATGCAGCTGGATAAGTAACTGTTACAACAGAGTGAATGCAAGTGAGAGTCGTGTTGTGCTGAAAAGGAATTTTAAATTGTGACTTTTCTACAGACGTTATCGGAATAAACAGGTGTAGAATCGTCAGGACAGCAGCATCCACATGTATTTTCTACCTGCACTGGAAGCAGAGAGATCTGTGTTTTAAGGGGGATAAAAGTTGTCAGCTAGGCAAGAACTGACAAATAGCTGCTATGCCTCCTTCAGAGATACTGCATTCCTAAGACCAAGATGAACATTCACATTCAAGGGTGGTGGAAGAGGGGATGCTGTAAAAAGGTGAAAGGGAAATGGAGCAGGAAGGAACAACTTTGTTATTTTGGGACCCAGTCTCACCTCTCTTTCTCTAGGTGCTCCTGGGGGAAGAAAAATTGGAAATGTTTTCAGGGTTATTACAAGCAATGCAGAAAGCATAGACGTAAAATGACAGTTATATCTTCAAATTGTGCTATTATTTGTAGCACCATTAAGATGTATTCCTTTTATATTGTATAGATCTGCCAAGTGGTCCACATACTTACCGCTTAGAAGATCTTGCCTATACGAGGAGTGGAGACAAAGGCAATTCTGCAAACATAGGTATTTTTAGTTTTCTTGCTTTCTGAAGTGATGTAAGATTTTCACGGAAGAGTTACATATTAAGTGCTATTCTTAATTTCTTGAAATCTCTCATATCGCTTGATTTTATTTTTTTTTAATTGTGCTGAAACAAAAAAAAAAATACATCTAGAACAAGGATTTTAATATCATTAGTTTCCTGATTAGCAAATGTTGTAATCTGAGGCACTAAGAAAAAATACTAGCATGTCATACTACAAAGAAAGATTTTTGTTTAGGGTTTGAAAGTCGAGCTCTCAAAAGTTAAGAAATGCCATTCTAAGGTTCCTCTTTCAGTTGCTACTCCTTCATGTGTATGTGTTATGTAATATAATTTCTTGGTTGTCTGATCATGTGTAGTATTTTCATACATGAATCTTGTAATGTGTATATGGCTAAAACATTGACAGTGTTAGGAAATACCAAAATTGTTCTTGTATGTAAGAGAATGTTTTTATTATATTGCTAATCCAAATGCTGTATTTCAGTGTGCAGTCTCTTTACATTGATTGTGCTGCTTCTTTGCATTGTTTAATAATCCCTTCTATTCCTTACTTCTGCATGCAACAATTGGCTCTCTTACTTGTTGGAAGATGAGAGCGTGTGGTGTTCAAAGCTCAGTATGAATTAAAGGTGCGTTTGGGATTTGATTTGCTATTAGCTGTCATGCTAAAACTGATACATTTTGTTAATTTGTATTTAGGAATAGTTTTCTTCTTGTTATTTGTGAAAGTGGTTTTCTGGGTTGAAGAATGAAAGAATATTGATTTTTTTTTTTCCTTTGTTTTTTTCAAAGTTTCCTTTCCTTATGGTGGACCACTGTTGCAGTGTAGCATTGCCAGATCATGAATGATGCATACATAATAGACTTCTTCAGCTATAAAAGACACTACTGCTTTTTTAAGGAACAACAATAACAACAACAAACTTGACCTCTAGGATAAATTAGTCTTTGAAATCCACAGATAAAAAGGTCCCTGTGACACAAATCTGCCTTCCTCATCCTGCTCTGGAACCTCAGCTTCCATATAAAATTAACTGAAGCTTATGAAAGCATATTTACAGCAATACAAATGTAACTGTGATTTCTCACAGTTAGGTCAGAATCTCATTTAAGAGGTGGGGCAAGGACCAAACCTTCAGTCACTGATCATGCCTTGTTCTGGTTAATTGTGATTACTTATCTAAGTCTCGCAAACCACTTAGGGGAAGTGAACTGCCTGTGGGTTGTTTGTTGTGATGTTGTTGTTCTTTAGGTGTCTTTCAGTGGCAGGGACTGTTTGCAGCCAGAAAAGGTCCAACAATCAACCTTGTGGTCACTTAGCATTCTCTTGTGTTATGCTCCACCCTACATCTCTACTGACAGAGGGAGAGCTGTCATACTATTGTGTTTTTTATTCAGGAGCTCATTAAAGAGGATCCATGTGTACAGTTTCAGTTAAGCAGAGGATCTCAAATCAGTTTTGAAAGGATAAATACAAATTGGTTTTAACAACTCCTATTTCAATTAATGCCAGTTAATACTTAACAGGTGTGATAGCACGGCATCCCCTCTATTATCCATACCTAAAGAAAACTTTAACAGCTCAAGCCCTGGAGAATTACTTTCAACACCTTTTAGAGCATGAAAAACCAGAAGAACAACTAGTAACAAGGTGAGTAGCTTGCTGCTCAGTCTGCAGTTGTGTGGAAGATTCATGATGGTATCAGAAGTTATCTTTAACTATGTTAATGTAGATATTGCAAAGCTGTGTGTATTGTCTTCAATATTTTTTTAATGTATCTTCTTTTGCCTTTTTAAATAACAACTTGAGCGTAATCACTGAGAAAGAACTTGAACTTGGGCCTCTCCTGAAGCTGGACAAAAGCCGTGAATCCGTTTAGTGAAGGCATTTAAATTCCCAGCATTAGCATAGTAGTGTTTGGGCTGTTTTTGTTTTGTTCCAGTACAGAATGTCTTTATCAACAAGAAATAGCTTCTAATGTCCTTTGAGAAATTTATCTTTCCATTCATTTTGAACCATTTGGAAACTGCAAAGCCTTACTAACTGAAGCTTCCCAAGCCTTTGAGCCACTGCTGAACTGAGAGTTTGAAATCTGTTAACCACTACCTGAAAGACATTCACACAGCCACTGTAGTCTGGAGCCCAAACTTAACTGACCATCTGTCAGAAACATGCCTCATATTATCCCTGTTTCTGCAAAACATTTTTAATATTTATGAAGCTCACTCACTTTCTCTAAAGTATTCCTTCAGGTACCCCAATATCACCCACTTCCGTGCCACATATACAAAGCCAGAATTTAAAGAAAAAAACATAGCAAACTTCCCTTCTTATATTTGGAAAGAATACATCCCAAACAGGACACTTTTACCTGATACTCATCTAGAAAAGAATATCCTCTTCCAGCAGACAGCATATTTTTGTTTTCATGGTATGGGTGATGTTCAGGGTCCTTCCTGGGAACTGGCAAATGAGACATACGCTGTTCTTGTAGCATGAGCTATTAGGGTTTGTTCTCCTAAGGGTGTCCATGAAACAGTCAACAGATTTAAAACCTTTTTCTCTCTTTGCAAATGTAAAAGCTTAAGCTATTCACTCCTCTAAATTGTTTTGATACAAAGTCAGTCATTTGCAATTAATGAAGATTCTGCCAAAATCATTACATGTTTCCATGGGTAGCAGACAAATTGTTAGGTGTCTTTTAAAGCTTGTTCAGAGAGCTTTAGTCCGAACGGTACAGCTCAAAGCTCAGAGAGAGCTTGGAGTTATTTTCACCCCATGTCTTTGAATTGTAAGTGCTGTTTTTTGTCTTCATAAGCAGCTCAGTGCAGATCTACCCACTGTTTTGTAAGTGCCAGCAAATCTATGTATCTAATAAATTGTGATGCTGAGAAATGTAGTTGAATTTCCTCTGAAACAGAGCAGAGAAGGGAAGAAATCAAAAATGTCATGCTTCCTAATGATAGTTCTAGAAATTGATTGCTGTTCTTTAATGCTCTTTACGTTCATAAATAAAAGTTGAAACTTGCTGTGTTTGGATGAAGCCAAATTATTTTGATTAATTAGATTATCTGTTCCTGAGTTTGGCTTCCTTTAATAATGTGATAATGGAGCTCTGTAAGTGAATTGGAAAGCTGCTGGGGGAAAAAGAATAAAACCTTTTGTGGAAATATTTAGGATTATAAGGATTATGCTCATGTGCTTCAGATTGTGTAGTTTCTTTTCAAATTACTTGTTTATTTTTTAGTTTTAACTATGATTAAAAAAAGCTATCTTACTGTTTAATTTTCCTTCATTTTCTTTATTTAAATGGTGAGTTGTTAAAAATATGTTTTAGTTTTGTTACTTAAAACACACCAGTCATGGCCTCACTACAGAACAGAGTCTGTTAACGAGTTGCCTTTCATGCTTTTTCAATAAAGGCATTAAATAGGTGTACTAAACAGAGAAAAGGTTGGGATTATTGTGATAGAAAACACTGAAAACTCAAACTTCCAGAATTTTCGGGTAAAGTAATAACAAAAGATGGTCTTTCGACCCTCCCCCCCCATAACCTGAACCCCCAAACCTAAGTGATTGTTTTCCATAATAAAGTGCTAGAGTACATTCTTAACAGATCTGATGATCTTAAGATAGGGAATAAGAAACTTTTTATGTAGTGGTATTAAATCAGCCATTTAAGAAGGCTAGTAAAACTATCCTGTGAGATTTTTGTTGTTTTTGTCTTCTGAACTACCATATGGAATATTTTGAGAACATTCCAATGCTCAGAAATAAAAAAAAAGACAGCTGATTTTTTTCCTGTGGGGTGTTTTTCCCCAAGAGCAGAAATGTGGATACTGATGCTTCTAGGTTGCTTTTTTTTTTTTTGTACATATATTAGAGGGGAAAAATAAATATTTCTCTACATGCAAACATCTCTTTAAGCCTATGGACTTGTTTCCTGCTTTCCTCTGATGAAAAGAATCCTATCTTTTCCTGGATTTAAATGCAGTAAATAATTTTGTATCATTATTATTTCCATGCATTTTAACAGGAAATTCAGAGGGAAGTCTGATTTCTTTCGATGTGTATGGACAGCACTTTAAAGGAAGTAGTTAAGCAGGCACCCCGTTGTTCATAAGCATAGGAGTTCAGCTAGAACAGTGAATTCTCCTTGTTTTACTGGTTTCTGTCACAGACTTATGATTCTTTGAAGGGTTTATTTGTTTTCTGTGTTTCTTAAAAGCACCTCTTAAAACTTTTGATTGAATTGTACAATTACATAATATTTCTTTCCTTTAGATCTCAGTTAATTAAACTTAAATTGTTTAATTATGCTGAGCGCCTGCCAACATTTTGGTTAATGTATTGTTGCCGCTTAAGACTATTACAGTGATTATAGTGAGTTTTTTTTCTTTTATTGTGCGAGTTTATTTTCTGTGTGGAAATATTTTGAATGCTCAGATGCTTCAAACAGGCCTTAAAATATTGAAGATGCTGACCTTTGTATGTTATTTTGTAGTCCTAGTATATCAGTGTAAGTATTTCCTCAAAGTACTTAAAATGAATGTGCCATCTTAAAATGTTCCAAATTAAGATCTGTTGCTTGTACTACATAATTCCTCTGCCAGAATTACTGCAGAAGGTGAAATTCTTCCACTCATTCTGCTTCTACTTTTGTATGCTCTTCAGTCTCTCTCCTGATTTGTTTTTCCTGATTGATTTTCATGAAACTTCTTTTGAGAAAAGAGGTATTAGCTTCTGAAATATATATTCCATCAGTCTAGTTCTTGTGGAGAGATCTGCCAGTAGTTAAATTGTTTGCTGCCTGGAAATCTTATCCAGTTTTTCAGAGTGAAATTTATAGTGTAGTGCCTAGCTCTCATGGTATGTGGTAATGTGTATTGAGCTTTTTAGTTGAAAACTTTATGGGGTCCTCTTGTTGTGCTGTGTAGTTGATTATGCTGTATAGTAAATAATGTAGATGATTTGATTGTAGAAGTTGCTTTATTCTTCATACTCTTGTTGTCTAGTAGAGCACTGGTGGATTATTCTACTTTACTGCCTTCCCAATGGATTTGCATTTAAACATGATAATGTTGCCTGTCAACTAGTTTTTAAGGAAGGGCAGCAGAATGCTGACACCAATTTTTTTTCGTAATGACAACTAATACTAAACTCTACTAAATACAACATTGTTGTATAACACAATTATGCTAATAAAATTCTACTATAAAGTAGAGTGTGGTAACGAAAAAGTAGAAGGAACAGTGAAAACTTTTTGTCTGGGAGACAGACAGAGACACTCCATGACTAATGCTTGTGAGAACAAGAACTGAAGCGATTGCCAGACAGCTCAGCAGAATCCTCTCCTTCCATGAAAGGTTTGGGTCATATGCCCAAGATACAGGGGCATAGAGGGCTGTGAATATCAGCAACAGCCATAATTTTCACAATGCTCAAAAGGAGCTGAACCTTAGAATGACAAAATAAGCAGTGTAAGTGCACTGCAAGAAATTCCAGCTGTATCAGGGGAAAGACTGGAAGAATCTGTCCCAGAAAGATGAAGACCAGATAGGTGACTAAAGAAAAATAAGTGGCGTTGGAGGAAGTGTGATTTAAAGTGCAGCAGTCAAACATCTGGAGACAGTGAGAATTGGATATCATTTTTCTCAGTTATTCCTCATGGCTTGATGATGCTTTGATGAAATACTTTCCTATGGAGTTAAAGGAAAATTGTCTAGTCCTTAGATGAACAAAATATTGGAGGAAAGCAAAACCAAAGAAAAACAAGAATAGAAGGAAGATGACAAAACATTGAAAAACAGTGCAAGGAGAGGCAAATGGAAATACACTGTAGACCTATTTATGGAATTTGGAACAATAGGAAACCACAGAGCCATTTGCCAAACTGCTATAGAAGTTTCCAAATTGGAACTGTACCAGTCAAAATCAAGAATGGAAAAATTATTACAGTGGCAATGGAACATAAAAATAGGTCTGTCACACTAAAATGAAATTTTATCTGAACAAAATACGTGGCTCCAAGAGAGCGTTGAAATGTAGCTCTCCTTTTAATTTCCTATGGAATTATCTGTTGGTTGTAAGAGTTCAATATAGTGACTCATAGTTATTTCTCAGTAGTAAAGAGGATGCCTTTCCAATTGGCTGGTGGCATTTCTTAGCAAAAGTGAGTGCCAGGAATTAAGGGATTGTATCAGAACTAGGAACTAATAAAAATACTTCCTTTTGCCCACTATGTTGCCTGAGTTGATATTGGATCTTGAACCTCTGGCCACTGGAGCTTTCTATATGGGCTTTAA
The DNA here is from genome assembly GCA_013399855.1 of Oxyruncus cristatus. Lineage (NCBI taxonomy): Eukaryota > Metazoa > Chordata > Aves > Passeriformes > Cotingidae > Oxyruncus > Oxyruncus cristatus. Next base: position 1,458,328 of record VXAY01005125.1, read on the forward strand.
CTCATAGAAAAAAGAAATCTAGAAACAGCCATATTAGAAATGCATGAGTTTTGAAGTTGAATAGAGGAGAATTATTACTTTATGGTCCTACTTTCAAACGATGCGGACTCTTGATTTGGAGTAAGGGGCAGGAACATGAAGGCAGGAAAGGACTTGTGTTAATCTTGACTTTTACATTTGACTTGGCAGTGGGATGCAATCAGAAGCGTGAAATTTTTGCATGCTGGCTTTGCTTGATGTTCTGTACAAATGTTCCTTTCAAAATCTCTTGAGAAATAATGTGCAGTTTTTATTTTACAGATATGAGCTGCCAGGAATCCATGGATTAAATTTTGTTCTGAAGAATTCCCTTGGTGGTGGTGGTATAGCATCCCTGAGAAGTGACCCACAGGCATGTATCAAACCAATGATTTTAATGTAGTTATCTTTCATAAGTCTCTTTATAACTAGTTTTTCGAGTGGAACTGTTAAGCTTATGGGTTTGACTCTAGTTCCTTTTAATTTCTTGTTAAGACACATTACCTATTTGTTTTTTTTAAGGTTTAAAAACAACATAGGGAAGTAGTTGATTTAGAATATGTGGTGAAAAAAATGTGTACGAGAAACTATTGAGGTAGTTTTCAAATCATTTATTCTCGGATGTGCTGAGCTTTTAGATGCAACAGCAAAATTAGTTTGTCAGGAAAGGCTGTCATGTTTTTAAAAATGCAGATTTACTAGGCAATTTTGATTATTTCCTAGTATTTATACAGGAACCATGCACTGTACAACAACTCCTAACTCATCCTATGCCTTCTATAGTTAAAATACTGATAGCTAATATAAATACGAAAAACAGATGGATAGGAGTTCTTTTGTGTTGATAACATTATGTGAACCTGAAAGTAGCACTTTCTAAGAGTACAGTTTGAGTATTAAATATTTGAAACCTCTAATCCTGAAGGTGAGATCCTTTAATGTGGCAATGCTGTGGCTACAGCACAGCTACCACGTAGTGTGCAGAAATCACAGGGCTAAACCGCTGACAGCTCAGAAATGCTTATGTGTACAAATAATCTCAGCATAGTCAAGAAGACTGCTCACAAAATAAGGTGATGCTATCTGTGAATTGGATAGTAGAACTGGACCCCAAATAAGTATTTTAGCACTAGGCACCAAATAAACTGAAGAAACTGTTCCATCTGTTCATGTTTAGATGCTTGAAACCTCAAATGTGTAGTTTTCCTTACTTAATTGTATTGATTCACAAGTGAGAAAGCCAAGTAAGTGGAAAAGGTAAATATAACTTTGGATAACCTACATTCTCAGGCTTGATAAAACTCACCCAAAATTAAATACACACATACATATATATGTGTATGTGTGTATAAAAAGAGATACCAAAAAAACCCCTTCCGAAACATACTGAATTTTCTCTGATAACAGGAAAAACACTCTATTGAACCACTTCTAAAAAACTTAATTTAGAAAGGTGGTATATTTAGGTAGTAAAATGACATGTTGGTTTGGTTCTCTTTCTTACAGGGTAAAGCACTTGGACAGATGCTATTGGATTTCCAGATTAAAAATGTTCCTGATTTAAAATCACTGATAGAGTAACAGGTGTTTAATATATATGCTTTTAACACTGAGTGGTATAAAAACTTGTTATAAACAAGAACTGGCTTCTTGAGTGAGATTTTTTTTAATGTCAAAGAGCAGAAATTTGTGACAGTTATCTCTCAGAGGCTTAGCTATAAGGCACAGATTAGCAAATGTTTTGAGTAATACCAGACTAATAGCTTTGTCTGTGACTGATAACGTTTCCTGTCTAGATAATACATTGGATGAAGAATTAATTTATTTCCTGAAAAATAGAATTAATCAAATTGCAACATAACATTTAATTAAAAGACAAGATAATCTTTATCCCAAGACGAAAAATACCTCCTGCTCAGTCCATCTCTCTTTTCCTTTTCTCAGTCTTTATTTGAAAATTAAATGGACTGCTTTCCTGTCAGCTGTGTTTGTCCCGTGTGTAGAGTGAGGCTGGTAACCTGCTGTGCATTGCTGTGAAGTCAGCACTGTCTGGTACTGGGGAACAGCTTTCCCTGTTGGGCAATAAAGAAAAGTAATAATTGGTACTGTTATACAGTGACTGGTTGTAATTGCTGACCTTTGGTGGTGATCCATCAAACTTCCAGCACTTTGTCTGATTAATGACAGACTTTATTATTACATTCTCCAGTATCTCTTACTAATTAATCCCTCGGTTGAAAGCACTGATGAGTAGTCAATCACAGATCTTGGTGTGGTAATAAATTTGACCATGAGGAAAGGGGAAGTCTGCCTGCTCGCTCCTCCTTGGGATGGTGCAGTCCTGGCAGGGAGCAAGGGGGGCCAGGTCGTGGAGGGATACCTGGTTTTGTTTCAGGGCTGTTAAGTCCTCCTTTTGTGCAGGAGATTCATGCTTGGATTAAGTCCATTAGACTGTTGTTTGCATTGCCCTTCCCATAGAAAGGTCTGTTTTCTGCTGTGAAAGGAATACCATGTTGAATGCAGTGTACTGCATTCTCTCTTCTGACTCCCAGTTATCACCTGCCCATTTGCTGCACAGTATGACTAGCATATTCAAATTAGGATACTTCTAAACTTCTTCACCTGATTAAGAAACTTCACCTGATTTAGAAGAGACTCAAAAATCTATATTAATACTTTTGGGACAATATCGAGGTGGAAGTTGTGATAACTGTATTTTCTCTGCTGAAGCCATAAAAATATTACTCTGCATGTTCATCCATTTTATAATCAGAAATTAATCTTTCTGCTTTTGGGGGGGAGATTGTATTAATTGTTTAGTGCTGACAAAATGAGACATTACTAATACCAGACAGAACTATAAAAGTATTTTCTTAATTGTCACCAAAACTATCTATTAGTTGTTCCTAAATCTCTGTCTGTGCTATCACTGTTACTGATTTCCTAGCCTCCTGCTTGCTAAGAAGGACTATGCAATGAATCATTCCCACCTTTTCTGTGGTTTTGTTCATTTGAATTGAAGGTATCGTAAGTGAATGCTTTATCCATCTAAATACATTATTCTCTGACCAAGTCATAAGTATTATACATGTTTACAGCATGATTCAGTCAGGTTGTAAAAAATGAGTTATTACTTCATTGCAGAAAAATATCCAAGTTAATAACTTCAAAGGGAAGACGGCATGCAGGTTTTATTATGTTTACAGTCACTGTTAGAAAACTCTTGTTAATAATTTGGAAGCCTATTAAGAGGAAATAAAAAGTGATAGGCCTCAGTAACAAACCTACAAGGATGAAAAGGCTACAGTAACTATTTGCAGTTCACTCAATATGCTGCTTAAGTGACTCTGGAAATGTGTATGCAATAAGTTTCTGAATAAAAGTGAATATTTATAAAGTATAAATTTGTTTTAGTCATTTATCTTCTACAGGAAGACAGTGATACTTAGCTCAAAGGTTCTTTGTTTGGGATTGTTTCACTTGCCTGTAATTTCATGCATTGTCTTGCCGGTTTCCTTTGTTCAGATTTTGTCTGTTCTGTCCCCTAGTCTTTGTCAAATACAAAAACTAGAAAAGTAAACGATACTGTTTAGAATTCTAGAGACCTGGTCACTTACAGCTCTACAATGGAAGCTGTAATTTGCTGAAAAGAATGGTACAGTGTTCAAATGGATTGGATATGGGAATACAGAGGCATTATTTTTTATCTCTGGAATAGCCCTTTTGGACGCTGTGAAACCATCCTTCACAAACACGTTTTCTGTCTGTTCCTTCTTTCAGTACACCAGCTTAAACCAAGAGGCATTGCTTTTCAGATAATTTTCTTGCAAATTATACCCTCCAAGGATCCCTATCCAAAGATTTTCTCCTTGAATGCCTCAACTTGTTTTGAATTCATGAAACTACTTGTTTCAGCTTTCCAGAAGACATTTAAGCTGCATTTGTTTCTTAATCTACAGTAAAACTTGAGTAATAGGGAAATGCTTGGTAAAATGTCAAGTGCTGAGCATGTTTGCAACCAGCATTGATTTAACTTAAATCAGTTAAAAAATTCACTTTGCCGGCTTGTTAAACCAGGTCTGTTCCTCATATAAGCAAGAACTTAACCTTCCCAATTGCCTGCCTTTCCTGCTTTTTCCCTACTGTGTTAGCTGTGAGAGCACGATGGAAATAGTAATGCCTAGTGCATAAAATAAGGTTCCTTGTAATGCAGGAGTTTGTGTAATGGAAACTGGCTCACACTTCTTACCTAAGAAGTTTTTGTGCTGTGGCTCATCTGCACTACTGAACAAAGGCTGCATTCTCTTCCCTCTTGCAGCTTTCTTACTGCATCTCACTCTAACTCTCGAAACTAAAGCATGGGTTTTATCATTAAATTGTTCCATAGCAGTTAACAGTCCAAACAAATACTTTCTCCATGTTTGCTGGTTTATATTTAATATTCCAAAGTGTTTTTTCTACTTAAATTTGTGTATTAAAGGTACAAAAGCTATTATTCAAAGGTCACCCAAGAGAATGTGCCAGCGTTTGATGCACAATGTGTATTTTTAGTTTTGCCATATCCTATTGAGCCATTTTTCCACTAAAATAAATGTTTTTTTCCTACTTAGAGCAGATGAAAAATAATGGTAAGTATACCTTCTGAATTTCAGTTTACCTCATGGAAATTTGGCAGTAATAGGAGTGCAGCCCCTTGGGTTTGAAAGCAGAAAATGTTGGATTGCAAGTTGCTTTTCAAGAATCTGAATGGTTTAATTCAGAAATTACTTTCTGTTATATTAAATGCTTTGCACACAGTAATACAACAGTTGCAAGGTAGTGGCAAAGCATCACCTGGATGGATTTCACTTGCTGCAACCCATTCCACAGACCTGTCTGCTCTGTAATGCCTTTTGGAGTTTGTTCATTGGGGTTTCCAGGCTTGGGACTGAGCAAGTGGTTTGGGAGGGGGGGGAGAGAGGAGACTTGTCAGAGCCTCAGGTACAATGAAATCACACTGCATAAATGTCACACCTTTCACCTTAAAATTTTAAACCCCTCCCATGCAGGAAGACTTTGAGTCATCTCCATGTGGCAATTCCTCTTCTTAGATTTCATCTTGGTCTCCTTTACGGATTTACCTGAAATGGACCCTGGTGATTTTGGGATTAAACCTAACTGGCGTGAAGAAAGCAAACAAAGGATGCCTCCAGGAGAAGGATCCCATTGACAAATGCCTGTGTCTGCCAGGGAGTTTAGCTGAATTTCTCTACCTTCTTTGGGCAGGGGGAAGAATCCTGAACTGTAGGACTGAAGCATCTCTAGCACCTATTTCAACAAAGACCATCCAGGCAGCTTTGGGGAAGGGGAGAGGGGGACTCTTGAGATGGCAGCACAGGGCAGGAATAGTGCACATGCTCACAGGAGGAAGATGGGAACCTTTCTGTGGAACGTTTGACAACCTTGCGTGGCACACTGCTCCAGCTCTGAACCAGCTGCTGTGACTATCACCAACCGGTGAGACCCTTCATCAGGATGAGGCATTTTTTCTTTTCCCCCTGTCCCTTAAAGATAAGGCACTAATTAAAAATGAGTAGTTTTCCCCTCCTCCCCCTGTCTTTATTTACTAGTAGCAAAAGCATCAAACCTTCCAAATATATTTAAACATCTGATTTTGCAACTACACTCGTTTAATTTATATAATTGTGTGTGGCTTGTGGCTAATCCACAGGGATCCTGCCAGCATCATAAGCCACATCTATAAGGTATTTTCTCTTTTGTAAGTGAAGTGATTTGAAGTCTGGGGCTGGAGAAGGGTAAGCCTCTGTTGCGTAAAAATTTGGCTGAGACTCTCCAGACAAAATCCCAAATGCCTGATCACTCTGTTAAGTAGTGCTGGGGCTCTGGCCTGTAATCAGCAATGGAACAAGAGGTTATGGTGGGCCTCCCTATTTGCAGATGAAGCAAGGTAAGGATTATCTTCAGTTCCCCAGAAGCTGCTGTCTGCTCCAAGCAGGCAGAAACTGGAGGGCACCACTCATTTTTGTTAACAAGCAGTGAGGTAACCCACTCCCCTGAAATGTTTTCTTCACCAAGGACGTGAAAAACTTGGGTTGGGTCATTGATAAGCTTCAGCTTTCCTGGGCATAAGATCCTGAACCTTGGTTCAGTATCTGTGGTGGTAGAAGGCTCTTGCCTGCTGGGTACTTTGCATCCCCTCTGCCTTCCTAGTCATACCAGAGCCATTTGCTCATGGAAAGAGAAAGGAACGGTGAACATTTTTCTCTGGTATGACCAAAGGGCTTCTACAGCTCGAGGGTGGTCTAGGGATCGCATTAGTGATCTACAGGCTCTCGGATTTAAAGTGACTGAGGAGAGAAGAATAACCTACTGTTTGAAGGCGGTGTTCCCGTGGAGAGCCGCCAAGCTCTTGCACACCAGCAGTTCTCGCTTCCCTGTTTCCTACTTGGCATCCTGTGTTTGTGGTATTTGCCTGCGTTTAAGGGAAGATGCTCGCAGCAAACTTCTCCGGCGTTCTTACACGCATATCCCTCACTCCCGCGCCCGCCCCCGTTTCTCAGGGAGGCGAAAGCTCCCCGCTGCAGACGGAGCGGCAGCGCCGGGGCAGGAGCGGCTGCGGCACGAACAAAAGTCCTGGCGGCGGGGACTTGGGGAAAGGCTGCAGCCACGGCGGCGGGGGGGCGGCCCCTCCCCTGCCACTCTCCGGGCCCTGTCATCTTCCAGGTAAGATGAATGTCTGTCCCATCCATCATCCCGCCGTCCCCGAGGGGCGGGAACCTGCTCGGCTACTGAAAGTTCCGAGCCTCGTCCGGGGCGGCATTGTTGACCTGACAGGGCTGCTCTTTTGTGGGCTCCGTTGCCAGGATTTGGCCATTTGCATAACGGATTAGCATGAAACTGAGCAGCCGGGAATGCCGCTCCGGCGATTCACACTCTTTCTTAGCTGGGCGGACCTTTCGGGCAAGTTAATTTATAAATGTGACTTCCCGCTCTCCCTCGGAGATCTGTTTTCTTCCCAGGAAGAAAGACGCTCCGCTCCCCTCTCCCGCCCCTCGATGAGCACCGTGCCAGCCCGCCCGCCCCGATCCCAGCCGGGTGCCACTTGGACCCCGTGGCTGCCGGGGCGGCCCCCGGATCCCCTGGGGTCCCACCGGCGGGGGAAGGTGAACGAAGCGACTGCGGCCCCGGGTGGGGCTCTCTGTTCCCTGCTCTCCACAGGGCGGGTGCACGGCTTCCCACGCACTTTTCTTTGCGCTTCTACCTGGGCAGCGCCGAGGGAAGGCGCGACGGGAGCTACGGATAGCTCCCGGCCCCGGGGTGCGGGCTGTGGGCACTGCGACGTCCCGGGGGCCGCTCCGTCGCCGAGGCCAGGCCGGGGGACACCGGGTCGGCTCGGGGGGCCCGCCGCGCTCCCCAATAAAGCCCTGCCGGTCCGGGGCGGGCGCTCCCCGCACGCCGCTCACCCGGTGGGCCGGCCCCGGTGCCCGCCCCGCCCCACCGGGAGCCTAGAAAAGTGGAGCCGGGCGCCGGGGGCTGCTTGAAGGCACCGAGGACTTGCCCGGCCGACCATGAAGAACCCGGTGCCGCAGGCAGCCTCGCTGCTGCTGGAGAAGCTGATGCTCCTCGTCCACGTCCACGTCCGGCCCTTCCTCGCGGGCTCCGGCGGGGAGACAACGCCACCGGCCCCCGGCGACTACGACACCAGCTCCTTCAAGCGGGGCGACCTTCTGGAGGTGCCCCGCACCCTCTTCATTCACTTCGGCATCTACCTGGGCGAGAACCGCGTCGCCCACTTGATGCCCGACATCCTGCCCTCCTTCACCGACGACCTCCAGCAGATCCAGCAGGTGGTGACCAACAAGCGGCTTATCTTGGGCGTCATCGCCAGGACGGCCAGCGTCCGCGTGGACACGGTGGAGGACTTCGCCTACGGCGGCAGCATCCTCGTCAACCACATGGACCGGCTCTTCGAGGATCAGGTGCTGGGCAGTGAGGAGTCGGCGCGCCGGGCGGAGAAGCTGATGGGCGCCACGGCCTACAGCCTGCTCTGGAACAACTGCGAGCATTTCGTCACCTACTGCCGATACGGAGCCCCGGTCAGCTTTCAGACCGACAAGGTACGGCACGGCCCGCGGGGCGGCCGGAACAGGCGGGGGGCGGCGCTGCCCTTCCTGCTGTTCCCCGAAAGTGGGTCAGCCGCGGCCCCGGGGCGGCGGTTCCCCGCCCGGAGCTGACGCCGCTGTGCCCGCGGCCGGCAGTGCCGCCGGCGCGGAGGGACGGTGCGGAGCCGGGCCCCCGCCGCCTTCGAGCGGCGAGGAGAGCGAAGCTGAATTCGTAGATTGATTAGTACTTTTCTAAAATGCTCCGAAGCTATTGGGTTCAGCTATAGCCTCAGGCAGTACCGGGGCTGATGCTGGGGGTGATGCGGTGCCAGCCCTTGTGCTGGGCTCCGGAGAGCCCGTGTGAGACCTGGGAGAGCAGCCGCTGGTCTGTCCTGAGGGAGTGGGCATTGCCAGCTCTCCAGCCAAAGTTTTCCTCTTCAACTCTCATCTTTTGCCCTTTTTTTTTTTTT
>VXAY01005125.1:1466939-1482192 GCA_013399855.1 Oxyruncus cristatus
TTCAGTTCTGTGAGACTGTGAAGATGATTATTCGGGACCAGAGGAGCGTGCTCGCTTCAGTGCTTGTGGGACTAGCATCAATAGTCTGCCTAGGTTTGGCACCCTCCACCACGCTCCCCACTATCTTTATTCCCTTCTTTCTCTGGATGGCTGGCTAACAGCCTTCCTGGAGGCTTGCAGCTGGCATCTGTATATAGGATGTATACTACTGTATTTATGAAAGCACAGATTACTCATTGACGTCGTGTAAAGTTTCTTAACCTTGTGCACCATTTTAAAATACAACTCTGTCTAGAACACAGTGCACAAGACATAGCTTACTGTGTAAGCCAAGTAACAGATTTCCTGAAAATCTTGGTATATTTTAACACACCTTTAAATCATGAAAAAAAGTAGGGTTGCGATGCAATTCTGTTCCTTGTCTTTAGCCATGAGTGATTCTGACTACATGCTTCAGATTCTTCAATTTCTTAGCTGCATACCTGGATGCCACAACTGTTAACAAAAATGGATGATGGAGTTCCACAAAGTGATGGAAACGGGAAGCAAGCTGTTTACCTCTTTCTTTTACAAACATAGTCTATATTGAGAAATTACTGTCTCCGTTCTTAAAATACTCTTTAGTGGAGATGCAAGTAAGTAAACTGACTCTTTTTGATAGCAAAGAAGAAAAACCAACCCTTGTGCTGCAAGAGCACATCTGGCCAGACTGGGTAAAGTAGTTTACCTTCTGGGAAATGTTCACAAATCTGTCAGTTGTCTTAATTGTGTAAATGCTTGGTACAGTACTGAACAATTTTTTAATTGGGTTAGTGGTAAGGAAAGATGGAAACTCCTTGCCAATTTCCCTGCCACTGATAGTGGCTAGTATGGCTCATATAAATGGCAACAGAGGGATTTAGGAGATACAGGAAGAAACTAGCTTGCCATATGACAACTAGTGACTTACAGATGGATGTTGGACATTTCCAGTGTTCCAGAAAACATGGCAGGGAGGAGGAGGACAGACACCAGTTTAATTCCTGCCTTCCCTCAGCAATGGAACCTGTGTGAGTGCCATAAAGTATCAGGGATCATTGGAGCAATTTCTGTGGCGGCTGTATTCTGAATTTTATATTGCCTTAAAAATACTTCTCAGTAACAGATAACATGTCTTTCTATAGTCATTTGTTGTGAGTAAGTATTCACTTGCAAGCCAGCAGTTGGTGCTAAAAATGTTTCATCTTCAATGTTGTGGCCTTTTGGTTTATCAAGAATGTGTAAAGTTGGATTTGAAATCAAATTAATGTAGCCAATTCTTTAAATGCTAAAAATCCTTGCTGTTTTTTTTCTTAGCAAGGTCTTATGTATGCAGAGATATTGTTCAGCTCCTGGAATGCCCTGTGTGCATACATTACTTGTTCACACACTGTGCTTGCCTTCCTTTCTAGTCAAAAGCCAATACAATGGTGTCTTCACCAAGGACTGAACCTCAGATTTACTTGTTTCTCTAAGTGGTGTGCAGTGTCCTGTTATCAGCTCTGCTACTGAAATGGCCAATTCCCAAATTCTTACAGAGACTCATTTTAACTGTGCTATAAACCCCTCACCTTCCCCTACACCTTACAGATGCTTGAAGATTATAATTTTGAACTGTGTGTCTACTTGGCTACTCTCTAATCATTGTCATCTGGCTGCTTCACTATAACCGACGAAGAATGTAGAGACTGGGATGAAATTCCAGCTCGTAGGAAACAGCAGCATGACTGCTGCTGCCATCAACTGAGAGGGGATTTCAGCCCAGCTTTCAGGACACGTTCATCTGCAGCCCAGCTCCAAGCAGCTGGATATCAATTACTGCTGGATCCTTGTAAACAACTTCTGTTCTGCTTTCAAAGATTACAATGCTAAGTGTAACTGTTTCTGGTACACTTTTTAAATTAAGGTGTTTTTTAAGTAACAGGAATTACTTTTTCATAGTGTACGCATTAGTGATATTTACATAAACCTCTAGTGTGTTTTCGTTTTTACTTGCTGTGCATAAGGTATGAACTGTAGTCATTACTGTAATTATATAAATAGATTTTATTCAGTTAAAAAGTCTACTAGTCTCTTGATATTTAGTATAGGGCTATAGTATTACTCTAAGATATCCCAGCAGGGCACTGAACAGGCCATTAACATGCAGTTACATGGTGTCTGATTACAGGTGGGCTTTTCTGTTACCCTTTATTTAACTGGGATTTATAAAAATTCCAGTAATTCTTACGATTCACATCTACAATAAACAACGGGGTCATGACCAGTAACCAAGCCACAAGTGGGGCTGTTGGAAGGCAGAGAAATGTTCCTGCTCTAGCTTCGGTATCAAAGGACCAGTGCTCCTACACTGCTAATGCTGTTGAGCAAAATCATCCAGAGTGACTAAACTGGGATTTTCATAGGTGCCTATGAAAGAAATGAAAGCAGTTCCTTGTAGGCTTACAGCTGTATTAACAAAGAATGTTCCTTCAGCGTGTGAAGTTTTAAACTTATGACATGGTCTAGAATGTCTTGCTATACCCTTTAATCAAAAACAAATAATAATGTGGGCATAGGAACAGAAATTCAGCTGCATGTTTAGGCATTTTCCCTACCAACTATAATTCTAGCAAAGATCTGGAAATTTTGTTAAAGTCAGGCATGAGTCAAATCAGTCATATTCTGAGGGGAAAAACAAGACTAGCAGACATGAATTGTCCTGTCCAGCTCAGTGGGTGATGTTTGTGCTCTGAAATATTTTGGTAAATGTCAGTATCAACTTTTTTCTGTAATTACTTGAGTAAAAATAAGCACTTGCCCTAGCTGGAGCATTGCATTTCAGACTTTAGCTCAATTGTGATGCAACTGAAATGAAGGAGCCAGTTATAATAAAAACACAGAAAACTGTGAAGTAGTTCAGCTGTTGGGGAAATGTGTGTGATTAGACATGAAATTGTTCATCGGTAACTGTAAGTGATGGTGACGGGGAGTGTAAATCTAGAGCTGCAGCTCATTTTAGTGGTGGGGCTGTTTTGACAAACTATGTGGTTAAACCAGAATACGTAATGGAGGAGTATAACCGTCACCCCTGTGCCACTGGGAAAGGCAAGTAGTGAAGACATGCAGTTTAAAGGATAGATGTCTCACTTCAGGCTTTCCAAAGAAAACAAAGTGAGCATTCACAAGGCTCAAAATGTTTTTACAAAACCTGTTTTTAAAACAAAAAAAAAAGTAAGTTGCTAAATGAAGGCATTAGAACAGTGTGCTTTCTGTTTTTCTATTTGCATTTATTTTAACTTGGAACATAAATGATTACTCATATTTTGGTGAACAATCATCTGCTGCTTGATTTCACCTTTGCGTCCTCCTGTGCTGAAGGAGAATGCTACATATAAATGCCTTTGAGGCTTTTAATGAAAACAAAATCATAGCAATACTTGGTAAAGTCTGAGGGGGTGGGGAAGAGAGAATTAAACTGCTGTGTGACTTGACATCATCCAGACAGGTTTTAGAAAGCAAACTGCAGGAACAAGAAATATTAGAACTCTGATCTCTAGAAATGATATGGTGCTGTATTATTTATTGCATGTTCTCGCATTAAATAAAGCATCACACATCACTGAATGATACAGAACTGTGTTAGACAGTCATTAGTTGGCATCTCCTTTATCCACTGAAATTAAGAAGTTTTTTAGTCACCTTGGGTGACTCTAGGAGCCATTTGCTCACAATGCCTTGTAATAGCTTGGGACTTGATTCATCTGAGTACTTAACTGCTGTGAATGGGCTTACTGATGGGAAGTGAAGATATAAAAGCTAAGTAGTTTTGAGGCTCTGCTGTAGTGCATGGAAGTCTTCTGTCAGCCTTACAGAAATCTTTCAGAGCATTGTGCCAGTAGAATAAACAATCTCCTCTGCTGTAGGAATAGATCATTTAAAGTATTTGAGGCTATTTTTGGCATAATTTCTTAAAAAATTATTCTTATATGTTCTGTGATTTAGCTTCACTTCTGAAGTCAAGAGAACATTTAGGATGTGGTCCTGAGTGCTCAGATACTGGTGGGAGATGGGGAGCAAGTGGTGAGATCTTTAGGTGGTTTAAATCAGAATTACATAGATTACAGTACCACAGTTCTGTCTGTCACAAAACTGGTGATTTAGGTTTACTGTTTCTGTGTCTCACAGGGTAGAAAACTTGCCCTTAGATGTCTGTAGCTTAACCCCATTTATAAGGGAACTTCATTTAGCCCTGTGGCTTTGTTTCAGTAGTTGCCTCTTCTGTATAGTGTATCTGTGAATTGGAAAACAGTCGGTGGCTGCTCTGTGGTTGTGCGATTTGGAACAAATCAGCTGCGTAGTCCCCTACAACTACATCACAACACCTATGAGAAAGTGCTTGGTCTGAACGAAGCAGTGGAAGTGTGGGAGGCAGACAGCATAGGTTTATTTTACTTGCAAGGGCAGGGCATATTAGTTGTGGTGTAGTGGGTTTCTGTGGCTAGGTTTGGTAGCAGGGGGGCCACAGGGGTGGCTTCTGTTAGAAGCTCCTAGAAGCTTCCCCTTTCTGGTGGAGCCAATGCCAGCCAGCTCCAGAATGGACTTCCTGCCACTGGCCAAGTCTGAGCCAATCAGGAGTAATAGTAACACCTCTGTGATAACATATTTCAGAAGAGAAAGGTATTGCTCAGAGAAAATTCAAGCCAGGAAAGAGTGGAATGAGAACATGTGAACAACAGTGCAGACACCAAGGTCCATGCAGAAGGAGGGGCAGGAGGTGCTCCAGGTGTTGGAGCTGAGGCCCTGCAGCCTATGGAGGACCATCGGGTGCAGAGACCCACCTGCAGCCCATGGAGGAGCCCATGCTGGAGCAGGTGGATATCTGAAGGAGGCTGTGACCCATGGGAGGTTCATGATGGAGCAGGGTCCTGCTGGGGATCTGCAGTCTGTGGAGAGGGAAAGCCCACGCTGGAGCAGGTTTTTCCCGGGTAGGACTTGTGGCCCTGTGGGGGACCCACATCGGTACAGCTCATTTGTGAAGGACTGCACCCCATGGAGGAGTGACCCACAGGACAGCAGTTTGGGAAGAACTGTTGCCCAAGGGATGGACTCATGCAGGAGGAACCCCACAGGAGCAGGAACCCCATTTCTTGTCTCCCTGCACAGCTGTGGGGGAGAAGGTAGAGTTTGGTAGGAAGGAGGGTTGGGGGGAGGTGTTTTTAAGATTATTTTACTTCTCACTCTTTTGCTCTGATCCCGTTTGTAATAAATTCAGTTAATATCTCCACTTTCAGTCTGTTTTGCCCTTGGTGGTGATCAGTAAGTGACCTCTCCCAAGTGACCTCATGAATCCTTCACTTTTTTTTTTCTCTCCTCTGTCCAGTTGCAGAGGGGAGGGCTTTAGTGGGTACCTGGTGTCCAGCCAGGCTCAACCCAGTAAATGTGGTGAAGGACCAGTCAGTGAATGCAGAGGTGAGTGACCAAAGACTCAAATGCTACTTAGTTGGATATGCAGGGCACAGTGATGTGTCTGCTCTCCTGTTCCCAGCTGGAGTTTAGGAGGCTTGCATGTTACCACAGACATAAAAGGATTAACTTGTCTTCTAATAAATTGAGAAGTGTGCCGCAGGCTGTAATCTAACATAATAAATAGAATGGGCTGTGGTCCATCTTTTGACTATGTGGTGGTGCCCTGTGACTCATGTCTGTAGAGCTGAACTACCTCACTGCTGCAGGGCAGCTTCACCTCTAGTGGTTATTAGTAGCACTCCCTAGCCTGCCTTGTCTCAAGGCATGCGCCAAGAGAGCATTAGTTACCAGGGGCTGCAATTGGCATCATGCAAACAGCATCCCTGCAAACATGGATGACCATGTATAAATGTTCAATCCTATTCTGTGACCTTGCTTAGCTGATCAGCCTGGTCAGAATTTTAAGGTAAGTGTCCCCATTTGTTACCCAAAACCTCGAGCCCCTTCCTGACTGAGCAGCACTTCAAATGGAAACAGCAGTGCCATTTTATAAAGAGTGCAAAAATGTGGTGGTTAGAGCATTTCTGGGGATTTGGGAGACCTCTTCATAGGACCTTTTCAGTCCATCCTGCAGGAATTTACTAGACTTTGGACAAGGCTATGAGGTGGCTACCCTTCACCTTTTCTATTTTTAATCTCATGGTTAGGATAGGGATTATCGATTTTTTTTTTTTTTTTAATCAAGTCAGGCAACACCTGTGACTTTGATTTAGAAGGAGAAAATGGCTCTCTGTCCACACTGTGTTAGAACAGGCTTTGTTTGGGCTCTGTGTATTTGCTCCCTTCAAGAAGGGTGTCACTTGTCATGGCCTATGGGCCCCAGTGAGGTTCTGAATGGGAACCAGATCCCTAGACATAGTCAGGAGCTGCTAAGATTGGGACATTTCTGACTTTGACACAACACAAACTGCAGTCATTCAGATAACTTTCAAGTAGAAATAGGGGAGAGACTACCAGGTTAGATCAAATGTCTGCTGCTTTGCTGCACTGTTGTTTTCATTGTAACAAACACTTAAATAAAGCAGATACCTGATGTACCTTCCAAAATATTGCCTCAAGTGTCTCCTTTTTAACTCTTTCCCTTTTCTATAACCAGGACAATAATCATCTCTCTGATTTCCGGCCAGCTCTAAGACTTGGATAATACTTGCATAATGCTGTCGGTTTCTTGCATTGGATATACCAAATAAATAAAACAATTGGTTCCTCCTGAGAAGGCATCTTCTCTGCCTGTGAAACCAGAGTGTTCTGTGAGGCTAAGAAGACATACTACATTACATAGTTAAGAATACATGCAAATGAAGAGTCATGCTCTCCTAAACTTGCCAAGCCACCTTATCTTCTGCTTTTGCACAGTCTGAGACCTAACTCAGATTTGCAACCGTTTTCCTTGCAGTTTTGCAGAAAGTACCTGCTCGTTTCCATATAGTACTGCACAAAAACAGAGGGAGTGGTAGGTCTGCTTCTGCTAAACAGTAGGTAAAAAGTTAGTGATTACTTCTAACCAAAAGTGAAGAAATGTGAGTATGAACATAATGAGGGCTCTCCCCCACTCCTACTGGCAAGATTATAGTTAAATAAACAGAGTAACTTTTGCTATTTCTGTGTGCAGACTGGATTATAGGTAGCTCCAAGTGAATGTTCAGGAAAAGGGAGGCACCTGGTTTCAACCACTTCTTTTAGTGTCATTTGCACTACAGCCTAGAGCCAAGGATGACTTGGTTGCCTCCGGAACCAGAAACAGCACCGCTGTAAAAAACGTAGCAGAACATTTAGCCCAAAGGGAAAGCAGCTGTTTGGTTCAGCATTGTGCTATCCCAGTTCTGTCTCCTTTGGAGCCTGAACAGATAGAACCTCGTGACCGTGTCTTGTATTTCAGTCGTGCCAGCTCACATGAAGCAAGAGATCCGAATCATGCAGATACACTCCAGACTGTTCAAATTCCATCCCAAGCCTCGTTTTATTTGTGGTTGACTTTTCACAGGTTCCAGCTCTGACAGTATTTCAGGAGTCCCTTCCACAGTATCTAACCCTTCCCAGACTTTGGAAGAGGAGCCTGAAGGTCTTGTTTAGGGCTGAGAATCACCTCAGATTGGCAAGTGTGTCCGGCTGCAAATCCTGAAGTATACATGAAGATACAGCTGGTGATATCCACAGTCATGTTACCACATCCCATTCCTCAGTTACTTATCAAGCTCAGGATGTACACAAACCTTGGCTCCTCTGGAAATCCAAATGTGTAATAAGCTACGACATGGCCTTAACAAATAGGTAAAAATAACATTTCTTCATCCAGTACATCAGCCATTTAGTATGGATGTCTCCATGGTAAAGACGGCTTCTTGTATTCTGTTACTCCCAATTTCTGACAGCAAGGATGTTTGGTCATGCTGTAGGCTAGAAAGAACCACTCCATTGGAACCACTCCACAAGTAACTATTTTAGAAAGACAATTTGATCATGTATTGACAGACAGGGTATAGGCTGGGAATAATGTCTTTTCAAAAACTTCCTGGAGAAAGCAGTAATTCTGCTCGGCCGATGAACTGAAATTCCAGTAGGAACAGAGTGTTTCTATTTCTGATGTCTTTGAGCAATTCCAGTAACTAATACTGTTAAAGCATTGAGAATTGCATAGGCAGTAGAGCTGATGCATAGTCATGAAACATGTTTCAAAATTATAACGAATCTTTTATGACTTGCAAAGAGATTTTTACAAGCGAACTGAAAATATCCACCCAAACCACTTTTAGAAGTTACTTTCCCTCAGTAAATTTCTAGTTTGCATTTTTCATTCTGGAGAATGTTTGCATTAAAAGCTCTCTAATAGACAGGACTCAATCCTGCAATTAAATACAAAATTGTACTTGCAACAACAGTGTTATTATGGGAAAGACAGTGGATTTGTGACATTGTGAGCTCACAATGGGAACATGGGAAGTGAGCAAAATGTCTATTTATACAAGAAACATTTGATCCTAATTAAAAAAAATAGTAAGAGAAGTTACTTTATAAAAAGAAGTTTTGATCTATCATTGAATAAGTAGTACTCCAGTCTTCTTTGTTACAACATCACTGGGTTACGTGTCTTTCAGCTAAATCAACAGGAGCTTTGTTTCTGTCTTCAGAGAGCAAGATGAAGTATTCCCACCAATTCCCTGACCTCCCCAAAATCTTGTATCCGTGAAAATTTAATAAAGATATTCAGAAATGAGCCTCTGATGACCAAACTTTACACAGAATTATGATTTGAAAAATCCTACATGTCATAAACTGTGCCTTTTTTTTTTAATGTAGTTTTTCAAATCTATTCAGGCAGCTTCGAACAGATGGTTGCTTTTTCATTGCCACTTTTGTTTCTACCATGTTCTTGCTGGTCTACACAATGCACCCTTCAGCTGGCTTCTGAGATCTTTTTCTATGAGCAAAACTACTCCATTAATCTTTAGGAAAACAGGATTCTCAGTCCAGAGCTGCAGCAAGACAAGCAGACACTTTTAACAACTTCACTATCTTTGAGCACCCTGAGCTTATAGATGAGGGCCAAATTTTTCACCATCACAGGAAATCAGTAATGAATTTGGCAATATCTGAGGAGTTTAGCCCCGTGTCATTCTCCACCAACAAGCAACAGTGAGCCCTCTGGTACAGGGTATGGGTACAGATGGAGTCTTGATATGGTCTCAAAAGTTTATGTAAGCAACAATTCACAAACTTCCAGCTTTAATGCTTGCATTCATTTAATCTTGTTTAATATTCTTACCCTACGTGAACTTGTAGTACTCCATTTTTAGTTGCAGAGCTCCTTCAAAACAACCACTGCCGGGGCTGACCAAGCATCTTTTGAGATAACATACTCCCACCTAGTGGCTCTCTTACAGTCAGGAAAACGCACCATCTCCAGCAAATAAGAGTTTGCTGTAGAACTCACATTTAAAGAAGAAGCCAGATATTTACTAAGTCGATGTAACTGCTCAGTAGGTTTAGAAATGTTAATTTTGAATTCCTGTTTCATTGTTGTAACATCTAACCAGAAATCAGGAAGGACAGTTAAGCTGCATAACACTGATTTTGTATATATATAGTTGCCCACATGTAGTTTAGTTTTTCACTGCAGTTTTGATTGTGTCACCAGACTTTGTAGGAAAGACAATATCTAGATACAGAAAAGTATTTAAAAATTATTCTGTTAGGTGTAGTAATGAACACCATAAAAAACCTCAAAGAGAATTTAGGGGATTCTATGTGTGTAGGTCTGCTTCTGTTCTGCCAAACAGAACTCAAATCAGTCCAGCAGTTTAATTACCTAGGCAGCCTCATCTCCTCGGATGGTAAGATTGACGGGGAGATAGACAACAGGTTAGCAAAGGCATACAGTGCTTTCGGAAAGCTGCATAAAAGAGTCTGGCGAAATAAACACCTGAAGAAAAGCACAAAGACCAGGGTTTACAGAGCCATAGTGCTGTCTACTCTCTTATACGGCTCTGAATCATGGGTCATCTACCGCCACCACCTGCGCCTCCTAGAACGCTTCCATCAACGCTGCCTCCGTACAATCCTTAACATCCACTGGACAGATTATGTGACCAATACATCTGTTCTGGAACAAGCAGCAGTCACAAGCATTGAGGCCATGTTACTGAGAACACAGCTGTGTTGGGCAGGGCACGTCTCCAGGATGAAGGACCACCGCCTCCCTAAGATCCTGCTCTATGGTGAACTTGCCTCCGGCTGCCGCAAGAGAGGAGCCCCGAAGAAAAGATACAAGGACTCCCTGAAACAACATCTCAGCCTTGGCCATATTGACCACCATAACTGGTCTACTCTGGCCTCCAATCGGGAGGCCTGGAGACACACCATCTACAACGCTGCTGGTGCTTTTGAGAAAGCAGGCAGGATCACCCTTGAGGAGAAAAGACAACACAGAAAGAATCGTGCCTTGCAGAATATACCATCTAAGGAGTCTTTCTGTTGTGCCTTCTGCAATCGGACCTGCCTATCTCGTATTGGCCTTTTTAGCCACCAACGCGCTTGCAACAAACGTGGGTAGAGCCCTTCCCAAATCTTTGTTTGCGAAGCCTAGCCATGAGTGAGATGTGTGTATAAGACACAAATATATAAAAATATGGGTGTATATGTATCAATGAAACACGCAAAACCACAGGTAACATTGCTTCAGACTTTCTTAATTGTGTCTTCAAGCAAATCACTACATCCTTAAAGCCTCAGGAAAAATATAAAGAAAACTACATTGAAGCATTGTAAATTGTTTAGCTATAATTGTCATTGAGAGTCCAGAGTTTTCTGATTTAAAAGCTAGTTAGCAGCTTATAGCAGCTGGATTACAAAATAAGAGCCTGATACATTGATGCCTTTTAGGATTCTCAGAATAAGCAGGAATTCAAAGCCAAGTATGAGCAACGTAAAGAAAGAGTGGACTCTCTCCACTTTTCAAACTACTCAAAGGGTAATTTAGATATTTAAATCTAGGAAAAGCAAAATGAAATCTTGTTCTCTACTGTTACACTCAATTCAATTTATTTCCAGAATTATTAAATATTCAAAAGCTAATGTGATATAAAAGTATTTAGCTTTCCTGATAAACTTCCATTTAATATCTAGGTTGGATCAGGTATAACCAAAGACTTTACAGTCTGACATGTGATGTCTGTTTGGTTCCAATGCTGAGACACGCTCTAAAGACTTTCACAGAAACTACCACAAATTCAAGTATTTTTTGGCAATATTTGTAGAGAAATAAAAGACTGAGCAGTGATTGAGTGAAGACTATCTCTGATCTTTCCAAACCTCCCAGTGAGGACTGAGACACCAGTGGTATGACAAAGGAAGCCTGCTCTGTAGTTCTCTGTGCTTCACATACTTGCGTAAAGAAAACTGGTTTCAAGATTGTTGGGGCAGTAGCCATTTTCTCGCCAATCCTCTTTAATTCCTACTGCACAGAGGTGAGGAGGATATACCTCTGTTTCAGAATGCATTTAAAACATCTGCCTAAAAAGCAGACTGGAAAGCATTCTGTAATGGTGGAGCATCAAAAGACCGCAGCGCTGTAGGACAAGATTCTCAATCTTCCTGGGCCCTTCCCTCCTTTCTGTCCTTTCGTCACTTCTGTTTCCTGACATTCACCTCTTCTTCCACCAACCCTTGGTGGTGTTACTTTTGCCTCTTTGGGGAAGGAGCTGTATTGCCAGAAAACTGCCATTTTGCTCAGTGGTAAAAGGTATGGCTTTGTTGTGAAGGGCCCAGGTTTTTAGATGGAGCAGAAAGCAGTAATTCTGGAGGTAATGAGGGAAAAAACAAGAAAAGATATTTTATACACTTTGTTAATGCACATTTTACATCATTTTGCATTTGGCAATACTGGCTTAAAGTTGATCTGATTTGATTTACATCAGTGCAATTGTTGCTATTCATACTCATCGAACTGCAGACAGAACATGCTTCAGGATCCATTTTTTCGTATTCATTGCATATCTGCATGTTAAAATCATGTGGCACGTGTCTCTCCAAGTGGTTTACAAAATAATGGAATTCTGTATGACGTTTTCTCTACAATTAATACTCTGTTCCCCCAAATGCTTATTCCAGCAATATCAGATCTTGTCATTTTATAATTAAAAAAGGTTTCAACTCTTTAAGGCAGAAAGCTGAATGAGAACAAAGTGCACCTTTCAAGAAAAAAGACCCTTTAGGCACTAGGAGGCTGGGATCCTCCTAACAAACACGCATTGCAGTACTTGATAAAATGAAACCAAAAATAAAGTGGACTGATTGACTGAAATGAAGTCTTTCCAGACAGCTTACTATAATTAGATTTACAATCATATTATGTCTAGGTTTTCTACAGAGACCTTTGTCTAAACTTCAAAGGATGTCTGCTTCCTTTTAAAGTATTTCTACTACCTACATATCAAACCTGTCAGAGTGCAGAGAAATACTACATGCCCTCTTTTCCTGCTCCAGGCCATAGTAAAATTTACACTGACAAAAAAAAAAGCTAATGCTTCTATTAAAGTATACTACAACTGCAGTAATAGCACACTCCAGGAATATATATGCTGGGGCTTGCTAGCATTCCAATAAAACAGAAGTTAAACATCAAGGACTTCTATGTTACAGCTACTTAAAATAACTTAGAAGGAAAAGCACTGTCTGGTGCTGTAAAATAAAATGTGTAACAAAAAGACCTCTTTCACATTTTCAAATCTAGCCAAAGGAATATATGCCATAATTTTGGCAGGACTCTGCCCCCATTCCTCATCCAATAAACTTGTGAGAGTTTCAACTAGACATTAGTGAGAAAACTAACTCAGTGGTAATAGTTTAAAGTTTTAGGGCAAATAGTATATTATTTGCAGTTTAAAGTAATTTTCTAACCAGAACTGGTGCCGAGTACTTTTTGGTAAATCATGCTGTAATTCTTGTAAAATAATCCTAAAATAAGTTTCTGTTTATTAGGTTTGAAAGCTGAACAGCCATGTACTAAGGTACTGATTCAATAAAGCAATAAAAAACTAAACACTAAACCTAAATACCAAAACATTGTTTGGGGCCTGGTCTTCTTTCTCATCCTTTAGTAAAAGTTCATTAAAAACAAGTGAATTAAAGCTTTCAGGTGGGTAAAATCTCTTCTGAAGAGATGAAAATTATCTAATATACTGCTTGATTTAATAAAAAATATTGCATACCCCTGTAAATCTTGTCTTACTAGAAAAAAAATACAAATATTCAGCTCAGACTTTCTTATGGGTCACAGAATAATACAAGAACAATATAGGATAGAAACAGTTGTTCTTAGTAAAACCTAATTATACTGAACAGTCAGACTGTCAGAGAAGAAAAGCAGCTAGCACCTGTGGGCAAGGGTATACTGAGAACTCCAATACCCAATTACCACATGGGGAGCAGAGGAAGAAAAGGATCATTAATTTCTTCTAGAAAGGCAGGGGTCACCAAGAAAACCAAATGTGTTTGGTTCCTATATCTGCCTTTGATGCTTAATAAGAGGTAATAAACATTGAATACTTTTTGATTATTTTGATATTCTCTTTTATTCATGCCATAAAGTGAAAACCCTGCTTACAAATCTGTATGTTTTCCTTGAGATTGTCTGCTGCAGCAAGACAGTCATTGTACTCCAGAAATGGCTGCACACGCAACATATCCAACAAGATGTCACTTCCATGACATACAAAGAAAATGCTGAGGAGTTGTGGGTTTGGGTTTGTTTTTGGTAATTTTTTTTTTTTTAATGTAAAAGAAATTGCCTGCATTTTTTTCAGTATTTCCCACCAGCAATAATAACTGACACATATGGAGTTTTCTGCCAGGGCGTGAGCAGTCTCCAAGGTAACAGGGACACCCTGCTGCAGTCAAAATGTCACAAACTTAATTTGATGTAATATACCCAAAATTAATTCCTGTGAAAGGCTTTGGGGCTGATTTGGATGGGGGTAGGACACCTGAAGGAAAAGGTGGTGAAATTTAATCTTGTTTTGATAACAACAACTTGAAGTGCTCACTAACTAATCCCACACTCCTTATTAGCCCTGGTACGTTGATGTGCGCCTACTCGCGTGAGCCCTAAGGAGTTGTGATGGGAGGTCAGGAGCAGTGCTAGAACTGCAGGGCCTCTGACCCAACTGGATTTAGAAGTGTCTGTAGTTGTTGTGAAGTTCATGGGGTTCATTTCCAAAAGACTGAAATATTAACTAAGCTAACAGAGATTGAAAACGGTCATATCTTCTGCCAGGCAACCAGTGATAGGACAAGAGGACATGTAATCACAGAATATACCGAATTGGAAGAGACCCACAAGGACTGAGTCCACCCCTCAGCTCTGCACAGGACCATCCCCAAGAATCACACCATGTGCCTAAGACCATTGTCCAAATGCTTCTTGAACTCTGTCAGGCTTGGTGCCGTGTCTACATCCCTGGGAAGCCTGTTCCAGTGTCCAACCACCCTCTGGGTGAAGAACCATTTTACAGCATCCAACCTAAACCTCCCCTGACACAACTTCAGGCTATTCCCTAAGATGCATCAGCAGAGGTTTAGGTTGGACATTGAGAAGAATTTCTTCACAGAAGGGGTGATCAGACACTGAAGTGGAATGCCCAGAGAGGAGGCAGAGTCACCATCCCAGGGGGTGCTTAAGGGAAGACTGGACGTGACACTCAGTGCCATGGTCTGCTTGACAAGGTGGTGTTTGGTCGTAAGCTGGACTCGATGATCTGAGAGGTCTTTTCCAACCTGATTCTGTGATATTTCACTTAGATATTACTGGTCAACATGGACCTGCACAACACTAAATGTTCCCTAGAGCACATGTGTGTACCAGACAACATCCTAGAGGCCCAAACACACCTTTTCAGAGCAAATATAAACAAAAGCTCACAAAAAAAATTACCAGCCAAATTCTGAAAAAGCGAACGGCGCCCTTAACAGCTGACACTCCTTTTGGAACGGGGAGGGAGACCGGGGATGGGGAACGGGATTAGGGGTGCCGAAGCAGCGCCGCGTGCGCACCCTTAGGGCGGTCCGGGGCAGCGCGCGCCTGCCCAACGGCTGAAGCGGCCGCGGTGCACGCGCCGGTCGGGCCCCTTCGCCCAACCGTCGCCGCTTTTAAAAAGCGCCCGCGTGCCGGGCACGTTTACCTCGCCGCGATTGGCTGACGTCGCCTGTCGATCGCGCCTGTGCCCGCCCCCCG
>VXAY01005125.1:1482280-1509302 GCA_013399855.1 Oxyruncus cristatus
CTGTGCCCGCCCCCCGCGCCCGCGGATTGGCTGGGCGGGCCCGAGAGAGGGAAAGCTGTGGCTGCGGGCCGGGCGCGTGAGGCGCTGGGTGGAGGGGTCGCCGGCGCCGCTGCCCGGGGAAGGGGAGGGGACGCGCAGTTTCCTGCGGTGTGTCCGCTGTCCCGGACAGCGCTGTGTGGTGTACGGCTCCCGACGGGACAACGGGCAGTCATGCCGTGGCCTCGTCTCCCTGGGGATAGCGGTGGGTTCGGGTCCTTGCCGTGTCGTGGGGAGAGGCGGAGGCAGCGCGGTGAGGCACGAGGCGCAGTGGAGAAGGGGCCTTGACGTGCGAGTCGCGGGGGGAGCGCAGGGCGATTCCGGGCATGTCGAGCCTCACTTTCCTCACTGCCCCATATGCTGCCGTGCCTCCTGGCCTGGCGTTGGTGCCCTCGGGCCCGCCCGAGGTCGGCTCGCTTCCTCCATGGGCTTGTTGTAGCTCCTCAAGGCCTCTTCGTCCTAGTGGGGGTCAGCTCCCTCCATTCCAATCTGGTGTCTCCTTGCTGTGCGTACTGAGAACGGCGTTCTTGTACGCGTCTTTGAGCTCGCCGAGACAAACGGAAAATCAGTTTGCTCTCACTTGCCCCAACACTGTTGTTATTTCCGTATCTTACTAGGCCTGAAGCTGCCAAAAGATTTCCTAGGCTGTGAAAAAAGTCTAATTCACTTGCTGAAAGGGGATGGGACATCTTCTGTAGCATATAGGAGCCGTGCTGTTAACTACTGTTTTTTGCTGGGGAATTTTTTTTGCTCTTCCCTGCTTCCTTTCTGGAATCTAATTTTGATGGAGACAGGAGTTGTTTGGGGTTTGGCTTTTTTAATGTCCGGTGACAGATGTCATACAAACTTCTCCAGAGTGGTTGCTTGCATGGATTCCTGCCCCAAAATGAATGCCAGCTTTATAGAAAAACAAAGTAGATCTATTTCCACTGAAAGTTTTTTTTCTAGGATGGCAAAAATCACAGTTCTGTTTATTGCCATTCTGATGAAGAGATTTGTGGAGTCTGTTGTAATGTCATAAGAAGGCTGTCGTGAAAAAAATGCACTGAAGAAGAGTTATCACTTTGATTCAAAGCACATTTGAAATGACAAAGCTGGATCATGATGGGCGGTGGCCACTTCTGGACAGTAACGTTGCATAACATGCATTAATGTGTCAGGGAAGCAGGCACTTCATCACTGCATAGTTCTGGTGTATAATATTTTAAAAACTTCAATTATTCAAAATCATTTTAATTTGAGATACTGGGGTAGTTTTCAGTAGCATGTGTAAGTGAAGGCTAAAAGCAGTAGTAACCGTAGGTGTGGTTAATGTTTTGTGTATGGAGGCAACAGCTTGCTTAGGGTGATCATCAATCATCTGACAACCTGTTGTATGTAAGGATGGGTGGGATAACTTTTGGTATATTAGCTACTGATACTTCTTTTTACTGATTTAATTTGCTTTATTTTTATTAGTTCTTATTTTTTCTAGGGGTAGGGTGTTAAATAGTCAGCTATCAGGTAAAATAAATAATCTTTGTAGATAGTTTTTTTCATTTGGATAATTGAGCTCAAAGTAGTAACTTGAAAGTTGATTTTTTTAAGGGCTTGACTAGTAAACTTGATTATTACCAAATGGTGTGATTATTTCCCATCACCTGGGTGACAGAAACCTAAAGCTGTTGTGTGAGATCTTGGCATGCCAGACAAATAATGGGTAGAACAGCAGCAACCATATTGATAAACTTGTTTAGTTTTTGGAATTGTTAAAACGGATAAAGCCATGAAAATAGGGATCCCAGAGGCAGGATTATTTCAAACCCTTAGTTTTGCAAGAGTTCTACCAAATTTCATTTTATATTGATATTAATTACTTTACTTCTGTTCAATAATTCTTTGAGTTCTTTATATTAATAGGGCATGTGTTTCTTCAGTATTTTTTATACTAAAATACAGTTTTGAAATAATTGGTATTTTTATGGAATGTATTAATAAGAAAATGGAACTTGTCCCTCCAAGTAGTAGTTTATCTCTTACACAACTGTGATAACATGGTTGATGGAAGAATTCATTCTTCTACTTAAGGGCAGCATTCTTAAGAAGTTGCTATGATACTTACGTTGTGATAGCTGTGATACTACTTGTGAGAGTTGGAATATAAAATATATAGTTGCTGGTTAAAGTTAAAGATTATCACAGCTACAGAACAATGTCTGAAAGCAAATACCTAAGATTATAGTGGTTGGATTTAGGATTGAAGCCTTATACTGGACAAAGTAACAGTAAATAAGCTAGTATAGCCTAAATTGCTTTTCTGTGTTTTGGTGGCTTCTGTGTGCATATGACAACTTAGCAGTAGCTGAATTGGAATGTCTGCAATGTTCTGTTGAAGCTGTTGCAGATACGCATGAAGAAAATAAAACTGCAGCAAATGGATGTGGCAAAATCCGAAGTGGTGCTCAGAATGGGGCTGCTTTACTTGCCCTGATGGAAAAGACTGGATACAGCATGGTTCAACAAAATGGGCAAAGAAAATTTGGTGGTCCTCCGCCAGGTAAGCATTTTTTTTGAGATTATGAAGTTTACTTTCTGTAAGGAGAGCTGAACTAAATCAGACTGAAAATTTGTGTAGCCTCATGTTGCGTATCTTGACAGTGACTAGTAGCAGAAGCTTAAGGAAACAGTATAAGAAACACAAAATGCAGGATCCTTATATGCTTTACAGTTTAGAGCAGTCTTGAGCTGGACTACATTGAATGTTTGCTTTTAGTGAATTTAAGAAGTCACAGCTTTAAAAGCAGCTGAAGTGGACAGGTAGCAGAAAAAATGTGGAGCTGAAAATGGCGAGCACGTTCCATATGACTGACAACATGCTTGAAAATGTTTAGTGACACAGAAGGGAAAAACAAGTTGGTGATGGTACCATAACCTGCTTTATTTTGACTTACCCCTTACCACTTCCATTGGCCAAAGCATTTTTTTTTCTTTGGAAATCTGGGCTCTGAGAGAACTCCAGTGAAGATAATCTATCTCATTTTATTTTCAGAGTTGACTATGAAGCATTTTTTTATTTTGAATAATTTTTGCAGTGTCTTTGTTGGCATAAGCAATGTACAGGAATTTTGCTATTGCTGATAATCCTGGTTGTACAAAATAAAATAAGTCACTCTTCTTTTTGAATGAGATTATGCACTTAAACAGAAGGCAGGAAAATTATTTGTGCTGCTCTTTTAGTTCATTCTCACTTGTGGCCTGTGATCCCATGTCTTTATAAGTCATGCTCATAAGCGTGAACTGTATTACTTATTGCTGTGTATAGTTTAAGATATGGCTGCATCAAAATTATTTCTCTCTGAAAGTTTTTCCCGCCAAAGATTTTGTGTATACTTTTACTTAGCCTATATAAAATAGCAAAAGGAAGCCTTTTGAAACTATTTTGAAACTGGCACTGGGAAAAGAACTGCAGGGCATCGCCAACTGTTTCCTGAGGGTTCAGCCTGTTCTTAAATTATTTATACATTTTTTACATTATAATTATGACTTTTAATTAGAACATTAGACAGTATTACCTGTGTTTATCAAAGCAACTTTTATTAATCTGTTGATCTTTTCTGAAACTAGATGTGTTTGACAAGGTATCTCTTCCATAAATCTGCTCATTGACATTAGTTACATATCTCTCCTTAAAATCTTCATGTATTTTCATACTTGCTTAGGTTGGAGATTGCCCTAAGTTACTATAAATGGTTCTAGACCAGATGAGACTTGAATGTTTGAGATGGCTTATAAGAAACTACAATAACCTTGTAAATTAAGAGCTTCACAATGAAAATGAATTTTGCCTGTTTAAGATGTGGTTTCTATAAGCTTGTGTTGCTGCCGAAGGGTAGTCTCAATGTCAGCTCTTGTTTTCAGCAGATCTGCCTGAAAATTGTCCTAAAAAATTACAGGTTTTATTCCACCTGGCAGCAGCACATTTCTTGTTCAGTTTATGCTGCTTGTGGAAAATGTATTTGTAGAGTGTTACATTCACTTCTGTTTTTTTTTTTTTCGTTGTCTTTTTTGGGTCCACTGCTTAGATAGCAGCAGAAATAATGATGTCTTTAAGTGTGTAAGTAATTAGAATTACGTGGAAGTTTAAGATGGCATGGATCTCAGTAACAGTGGGAGGATTATAACTGTAATATTGATTGAAATTTGATTACTTGAACTGTTGCAGAAATAGGAGTCCCATTTTCTGTCATCCAGTGATGAATCAAGTACTCAGTCAAGGAAACTCTCTGGTGAACTACTTGAGGATTGCTTTTGATTAATTTTCCATATTTGCTCTGTGAAGTACATGTCACTCTTTGGCAAATGAGGCACAGACCAGTTTCCTTTAAGTCAGAAGTCCCAGCTTGCCTCCAGTTGGCTGTAATGTACTGTAATGCTAAGTTAGTATGCAGTTTTAAATTAGAAGGGGAGGTTCTTGTATGGTAGATGGTTTTTACTTACTGAGAATCACTGCTGGTAGGCTGAGAATGATGTTAAAATTTGTGTAGTTAATGAATGAAGATTGCTGTTTAATTTCATGGCATGTCTACACAACCAAGCATGGCCTCCTCCCTTTTTTCCTGACTGAGGTGTGCAGTTGCTTTTGTCTTTGGATCTCCTAAGCTGTGTACAGTTGGTTTATGTTTTTTATGTGGGAACCGACTGGCACGATGTCAGTGATGGCAGTACTGGCCTGCAGATATTGTTAGTTGCCATGTCTGGTCAGACCTCAGCTAAAGTGGTTTATAAAGCTGAAAATTATAAAGATGTTGAATGCTGTGTGGAACAGAGCCAAGCTTTTTCCTAGGTAAGTCATGGCAGTGTGGCTCCAAATTCATACCAGTTCTGATGCCTTGGTAGCTTCCCTGTATACCATGCAGTTTATAGAGTACAGTTAGTGTACAGTTTACAGATAAAAAATTGATCTGTGAGAAGGCAAAACTTTCCCACTTCTGTTAATTATTTTTTTCACGAGTAAATTACAGGCCTTTTACAGTACTTAAGGAAAAAGTGTTAATTACAAAATCATCTAAATATAATTTATTCTGAACTTCAAACCAAAATAAGTTATTTAATTAGCTTCTTGTTTTAACTTGTCATCAGTAATTATTTTTTCACCGTGCCTCCTTTTGCTTTGTCGTTCCTTACTAGTACTTATTGAGGTGGGGTTTTTTGTTTGTTTGTTTGTTTTTTGTTGGTTTTTTTTTTAATTTGTTTGGTTTTTTAACCATCTTTGCAACCCTTGCTTTCTCTCCTGTGGAAGACCTTTCCTGTCAAAACCTTTAGAAAAAACTGTTAGTTAGTATTTGACTTTGTCTGCCTTTGAACGTTCTACCTGATTTGTCAAATTTAAAAAAAAAAAACAAAAACAAACAAAATTTTTAAGATTAATTTTTTTATTATTTTGGGAAAATGGAGTGCCATTATTTTGCAGACCATGACTCCATATTTTTAAATTCACAAATGCGTTTTTACATTATCTGTTGAACATCTCCCTCAGCGTATATGGCAGAGATATAAAAGAATGTATGAATGTCCTTGGCTGAAGGACAGAGGCATGGATGTTCTTGTAGCTTTCAGATGTCAGCCCGAGACTGACTTGTTCTGTGGATTTTTTTAATTTATTTCCTTTTTTACTACACTTCAGACTGTGAAAACTGTGGTCTGTTTTTAGAGGATAAGTGTTCAGTGTTTTTGACTGTTGAGGAAAGGATGGCTCCATATCCTGCCTTCCTTAGGGAGTCCTATTTTATTGGATGAATGAAGAAGGTGGAAGCAAAATGTTTGGACTTTTTGAATGATGTCAAGGAAGAAAAAAGTGCTGCACTTGGGACCCTTACCAAAATTTTTAAAAATATGGGCAAGAAATGCATAGAAACTTTGTGCAGCTTTAAAATGCTGTAGTAGAAAATACAACTGAAGTTCTTTCTCAGTTATCTCTGTCAGTTTCATTAATAACTGACATAAAATTATAAGGGACAAAAAATGGTTGAAAGGTAGACTCTTAGTAAACCTGTCAGTGTTTTAAATAATACTAGGTTCACTGCGTTGTCACACAGATTCCATTGGGGAAAAAAACCCACAGGATGGAATTAAAAGAAATACAAATGTGGGCTTCTGGCATTTTTTTATTTAAACATAATAAAACCAAGAAATAATGGATGAAAATGTGCTAGTTTTCCTTTGAGATTAAAAATAACTTCCACCTTCAAATTGGGTGTGGGGGAAGTATGCATATCTGGTATTTATACTAAGATTGCTGTTGGACAATTTATTTTAAGGTTGGGAAGGTCCTCCACCACCTCGTGGATGTGAAGTTTTTGTGGGTAAGATTCCTCGTGATATGTATGAAGATGAATTAGTTCCTGTTTTTGAGAGAGCTGGGAAGATCTATGAGCTCAGGCTGATGATGGAATTCAGTGGTGAGAATCGAGGCTATGCTTTTGTGATGTACACCACTAAAGAGGAAGCCCAGCTAGCCATCAAGATTCTTAATAATTATGAAATTCGTCCAGGGAAGTTTATTGGTGTCTGCGTAAGCTTGGACAACTGCAGGCTGTTTATTGGAGCAATTCCTAAAGATAAGAAGAAAGAAGAAATACTGAATGAAATGAAGAAAGTTACAGAAGGCGTGGTGGATGTCATTGTTTATCCAAATGCCACTGACAAAACTAAAAATCGTGGCTTTGCTTTTGTAGAATATGAATCTCACAGAGCAGCTGCCATGGCTAGAAGACGACTTATCCCAGGTAAAACTGTTTGTAATTCAACTGAGTTTTTGTGGGGAGTATCTGTCTCCAGATTGTGGGGAGAGAGGTGGTGGATCATCCCCGTTTTCCATTCTTTAAGGGGTTTTCAGAATTACAAAACTGCAGTAGCACCTTTTGGCTAAGGAGGATTTGGTTTTTATGTTTTGGGTTTGGTTTTTTTTCTTTTTTAAGAAGCTGAAATTGAAGCAATTCTGATTATCAAAAGACATCAATTTTATAAACACAAGCTACTGTAATTTACACCAGTATGTATTACTTGGGCGCACATCCAGTTTTCATCTACGTGCACTAGGCCCTGCACACAAATTCTCTTAAAACTGAGCTTAAAAATTATAATGCTTTGAATGTGTCCCTTATTTGGGTGTCGTGAGTGGTGTTATTGGTGTTTCGTTTAAGCATATTGGAAAGTAGGTCTTTAATCTTTTACTAGAAAATAATTTTAAGAGTTTAGCAAGTAGAAGATGTCTTTTTCGTTGCACCTTATATGTTTTGAGGAATGGAAAGCAGAAGGATTTGAAAGTGCTGAAAAAGGAGGGAATAAGTAAAGGTAGAGTTTAAAAGGGAAATTCTAGAAATTCTAGAAATTAAATAGACAGGAAATGAAACAATATAGTTGAAGAAGCAAAGTCATGAAAACGGATAATACAGCATTGGCCTTGCTGAAATGAATGGCAAAACTGCCTGTAGTTATTAAGGCCAAGATGTGGGCAAGTCTTGTGTTGAGCGTGTTAGGAAGATGTGTTACCTAAGCGTTATATAGTATGTATATTATATATATGCAAACATATAATATGCAATATATTATATGTAATATATGCAATAGGTAATAATAAAATATAATAATACAACACATAGAATTACATGTAGAATGTATATATAATTATTTATACATACATACATACATATATATATATATAAATATAAATGCTAAGTAGTGGGAGAAATACCTCCAGATCACTGAATATAAAATAAACTAGTTGTGTGATATGCAAAATGATGGATTGACATGAGTAACAAAGTGGTTTTGCCTTTTTGTTTTGTTTTTTTTTTTTTTTTTTTAAGTTTAGGTTCTGGCATCTGCTGTAAGATGGAGTAAGGCTTGTGCTAGTGATATACACTTAGATTACGTTTTCCAGGTGTTGACCATACTTTTTAAAGTGGTAATATTATTGAAGAGGCTGCATTTACTAGCTATTAAAATACAGTACTTTTGGTCTCTTTATGTATTTGTGAATATGCATGCCACAAAGTCTTTGTTTTGACAGCTTATGGTGCTTAATGAGCCCAAAAGGTACAAATAGAACACTTAGTGTTTTTGAAGAGTCTCATTAACAATTCCAAGTTGCTTAAGCAGATACAGGCAACAAAACCCAGTTTCATGTGGTGATGCATCATGTTTGCTTTTTGTAGAGGTAGTTGATAAGAATGATTCTGTTTTCCTTTACATGTTTCTTATTTACATAATGCTTCTTTGCTGTAGGAACGTTCCAGCCCTGGGGTCATACTATTCAAGTAGACTGGGCAGATCCTGAGAAAGTAGTTGATGAAGAAACTATGCAGAGAGTTAAAGTATTGTATGTAAGAAATTTAATGATATCTACTACAGAGGACAAAATTAAAGCTGAATTCAACAAGTTCAAGCCAGGAGTAGTTGAACGTGTGAAGAAGTTGAGAGACTATGCTTTTGTTCATTTTTTCCACCGAGAAGATGCAGTTGCTGCTATGTCTGTAATGAATGGAAAGTGCATTGATGGAGCCAGTATTGAGGTAACACTGGCAAAGCCAGTTAACAAAGAAAGTTCTTGGAAGCAACATTTTAATGGTCAGATAAGTCCCAGTTCTGAAAATCTCTTAGGGTTTCCTAACAAAGAAGATGGTACTCAAAAATCCTTGGGGAAACCAGCAAGTCTTTCAGTTCGCCTTAATGGCCAGCACAGTCCAGGCTCCCCTGAAGTTGAAAGAAGTACATACCCCTTTTTTCCAGGAATAAAGCTTACTCCAGTTAGCATGTATTCTTTGAAGCTGAATCACTTCAGTTCTGCAGTAATGCATCTGGATTATTTTTGTCATAAAAATAGCTGGGCACCACCAGAGTACTGCTTGTATTCAACAACAAGTCAGGATGGGAAAATACTCTTGGTGTACAGGGTGCTTATTTCTAGTATTGCAGATGATTCCCAGAGTTATTTCATGCCAGAAAAACTCTGTACAACGGTAGAAGATGCAAAGGAATTGGCAGCACAGTTCACACTTTTACATCTAGGTAAGCATTAACAGTTTTGATTAGTTCTGAAGAACTGAAGCTAGAAAAGTTACTTTAAAGTTGTTCTTGGTGTATATATCTTGGCATGTGTGTGTATTTTCGTGTAAAGCATAAGCTAGTCTTCAGAAGCATTGGTTCTTGGATCAGTTGAGTCTGGACCATCAGATGAGAGCACTGAAGAAACACTGTAAATGTCTAAGCAGTCCAGTGCCAGGGTAATTTTTGCTTATGTTTATCTACTGTAATGATGTATAAGGAAAAACTAGATGACATATAAGTGACTTAAGTCATCTGTGTGATGATTATGATGCTGAAAATTTATTTGAAAGGCTGTCTGTTTTTTATCATCTTTATTTATATATATTGCATTTTTTAAAATTAGTATGCAACTGTTAGAAAAGGGAAGTTTTTATTTTATAAAAGGCTGTGTTAAGATCTGTTCTTTTCATAGCTAAGAAGACAGATGACCGCAGTTCTGACAGTATTGTCCCTGTTGCTCTATAAAGTAAAATACATAAATAATACATAATATAAAAGTTTTGCCATATGCTTCCTGCCCACCATTTTTCAGAACATGCAACACACATAAAAATCCATTCAGATTGCAGAACTAATTTTTATAGCCACCTTTTTTCATTAATAATTGTAGTCATCATCTGATTAAACTTTGTGCTCAAATCAGAATTTTGTCTCCGTAACTCATATTTGAAGGCTTTTACAGAGCCATACTGTAATGGTTTGATAAATCATACTCTCAGGCACATACTCTGAGCTGTGTATATACCACTTGTTCTTTTGAATAGTTTCTCTTCTTAGTTCTTTTTCTGGCCTTTACATTCTGTAATATTTGAGGATGAGATAGGACTGATCTTTTTAATTTTGCAAGTATTGTGAACCATCATATAATTTCTTTGGTCTGCTGAGAAATGTTCTTGTGTATTTGTTGCATGGTGTCTTACAGCATGTCTAGATCAGTAAATGCTGTATCATGAAATGAATGCTCACTAGTCTTTTTTCAACAAGGTATTTTTCAGTAGTTACAAAAAGAGGTTTCTAATGAATCCTAGAATCAGAGGTTTGTTTTTTCTTGCCCTGCCCCTCCTTGATAGCCCTTCCCCTGTCCCCCATTTTTGCCCCTTCCCTGCTCCTCTTTTTGTCCCTTCTCTATCCTCTCTTCCTTATACCCCTTTCTTTGTCCATTGGCCTCCCTTCTCTTTTCCATTTACATTTTGTCCCTTTTCTGTCCCTCCTTCTGTGCCTTTTCCCTATCCCCACTTGTTCGCCCCTTCCTGTTCCCTCCCCTCCTTCTTTGCCCCTTCCTGGTCCACCCTTTTCTTGTCCCTTCTCTTTCCCCCTTCCCTGTCCCTGCTTTTTTGACCTTCTCTGCCTGACTTTGTCAGTCTCTGCCTTTCTTCAGCCTTTTCTGCCTTTCTCTTTTGCCCTTTTTCTCTGCCCTTCTTCACCCTCTTTGACCTGGTCAGACCTACTTAGCCTGTCTTGCCTTGTTCTTCAAGTTCTCTGCCCTTCTTCAATGTTTATTGCTCTTCTGCTCTTCTGTGCCATTCTCTGTCCCCTCTTCATCCCTTTTTCATAGGGGTCCCCCTTCCAACCACCAGTGTTTGCCCTTCTTTGCCTCTCCCTGTCAGTGTTTGCCCTTCTCAGTTGGCCTCTTTTTTCTGCTTGTCTCTGCCCTTCTCTGCCACTTTCCACTGGTCTCTGCTTTATCCTTACTTCACCTTGCTTGTCTGTCTTGCTCTCCCTGTCCTTCAGACTTCTTTACCCTTTGTCTGTCTCTCTCCATGTTTCTACTTTGCCTTCTTTATCCTCCCATCTTCTTGTCCCATCTTCTCAGCCCATTTTTTGACCTTTTCTGCCCATCTTCCACCTTTCCTGCCCTTCTTAACCCTTCTGCTCTGCCCTTCTGCTCTGCTGATTCCCTTTCCCTTTGACTTTCTTCTCTGCCTGTCTTGCCTTTTGGCCCTTGTGTGCTCTTTCTCATTCCACTCTGTTGCCCATCTGTCTTCATCTTTCTCCTTCACCCATCTTCTCTGCTCTTCTCTGCCTTTATTTCTCTTCCACACTTCTTTTTCCTTCTCCTCTGCCCTTCTTTTTTGCCTATCTCTGCCCATCTTTGAGAATCTCTTCTTTTGTCTGCCCTGCTCTGCCCTTCTTCTTTGACCTTTCTTTGACCTTCTCTGTCCTTTTCCTTTGCCCTTTTCCTGTGTCTTTTGTCCTTTCTTCTCTGCACATCCCCACTTGACTTAGGCCATCTCTGTCTTCTCTGTCCCTCTTTCCCCCTTCTTCTCTCTTCTTTGGAATTCTTTCAGTGAAGAATTATGTTCAAGATGATAGGCCTGTTCAGGAAATAGAAACCAGTTTCTTGCCTAAGTGTGTGTCAGAAGTTGATTGGATTTTTTTTTTAATTACTGTTATTTTAGTTCAGAATTGGAGCAATGCCAAAGTTTTTGGGTTTTAAGTGTTTTAGTTTTTCAGTAGTGGTAGACAAATTTTTTCTGAGTTTCGTGTAATATCAAGGGAATACAAACAGGTTTGACTTCAATTACTGTTATTTCTATTTATTATTATGCCAGGCAGTGCCTGAGGCATCAGACTTTGTGACCCTGAATAGTGCAGCTCTGGATAGAAACATAATGAAATCATACAATACGGGAAGGAAATAATGGTTTTCTGATTAACTGTGCATGCATACAGGGCTCAGGACTGCATCCCACAAGATTTAAAGTTTGAGTCAGATAAAGAAGTGTTTATTAAAATACATTTACTTCATAATTTTGGCCCAGTGAAACAAAATTTTCAGGAAGCAGAAATAGTAAGTAAAAAGCTACATGAAATCCTGTTTTATTGATGACTATTTCACTGTTGTTCCTGAGAGGTAGTTTAAGAAAGACTTCTCTGTTCCCCTCTATTTCCCCTTCCTTCCCCCATTTCTTTGGGTTTGTGTTATTTTGGTTTGGGCTTTTTTCCTCATATGTTCTAGTTTTTGTTAATTGGAAAAGCTATTGCTGATAGCAAACTGTTGGAGTAGTGCTGCCATCCTTCTCTTCCTCATACTGCTACTAAAACTTGTTCTGGAAGTCTCTTGATATGTAGGCTGTGGTGAGATTTCTCCCTTGGATGAGTTTGTAGCAGACTTATTGCTGCCTTAACTATAATGCCCTTTTTTTTTTTTTTTTTTGCAATGCATGACTAAAATGTAAATAAGCTTTTTCTTTTTGCTTAATTCCTTGCTTCTCCTCATTTTTTATTTGGCATGCCAAAAGGGTCTTGGAGGAAGAAGAACCTCCAAAGGGCAAAAATTTATACATTGTCTCCACTTCAGCAGTGGTGTCTTTGGTTTGCATTAGTAGGCCACCTCCAGAAGGTGGTGCTTTCAGATGGTCAAAGTGATGAAATTATTTTTAATAATAAAGTACTAAGTATCTGTGCCTGGTTTTGTACGCAAGATGAGCAGCACTTTACTGGTTGAGTGTCTGTTTCCCTATTTTTCTAGCTATTAGGGGCCATGCTTTTATAACCCAGGTAATCCTGAATATAAAAGATAAAAAGGGTGCTAAACTCAAAATAGTTTTGTGAGGCTTTCCTTAAAAGAGGAATGAAGACAGTTTCAGATTTCACAAACCTGCCTGATTTGTGTCTTCAGATAGTGCTATCTGTGGATAATATTTTCTGTCCTGTACTTCTCAGGGGAAGAATCACCAGAGGAATTAAAAAATTGTTAGATTAAGAATGATTATTCACAGTTTGGGGCAAATCCTGAATGCATATAAGTTTAAACAAATGAAGAAAGTATGTGTTGAGATTCTTCTCTCTTTAATTATAATTAGAAGTGCTATAGGGAAAAGATTTTAGGGTGGATTTAAATTAACAGTATTTTAAAGCTTTATAGCACTTCAGTGTGCTATACAATCACAATTAATGTGAATTGTTATTTAGCAGAATTTCCAAATCCTAGGATTGGTTTTTGGCAGCTGTGTACATAATGGCCCAGTGCTAGTAATGCTGTCTTGTTATCTTTAACTATACTTTTTTTCTTCTTCTTTTCATGGCCTCTGTGAATTCCTGTTTGTGAGGATTTGGCCCTGCAAAGAGCATACAGAGCTCTGTTTTGAAACAAACATACAAGGCTGACTTTTGAAAGATACACATCTTTTATGTTGGTAAAAGGCCTCTTTTTGATGTTGGCACTGAAACGTAGCTCTAAGGACTCTAAAAATACAATTTATTTTGCCTATCTAATCTACAGAAGTTATTTTTGTTCCATCTTTAGTGTGTATATATCTATCTATCTGTATATATATGTACGTTGACAGAAACATCTGCAGCTGAGGAAGAGTTGCTAGATGTGACAGGATCCCTCCTTCTCACTGAAGTATCTGTTGCATGCTTTAACGTGTTGATTGAAGCTGCAGTGATCCAAGTGTTGTGGTTTTTCTTTGGGTTTTGGAGGTTTTGTTTGTTTGGTTTGGTTTTTTTGGATAAGGTGCAGTGATTTGAGGAAAGTCTGACTGTGCTTCTTCGTGCTTGTACAAAGATGACATAGGGAGTAATTCTCTTTGGTAAGTAACTTCTTTTACAGGAACCGAATTTTTTGACTGCTTAATTTTTGCTAATGTGTACAGGTTAGTTTTGTTGGTGGTTTTTTTTCCATTTTTTTTTAAAATTTATTTATTTTTTAAAGCATATAAGCAGACTGAGGTAAGTAAATAAGAAAGGGCTTTGATAGAGTTTTAAAATAGGGCTGCTATGATTAATAATCTCAAGACATTCTGGTTTTTGTGGTGTGTCTTTCTGTATTTCCTGTCACATAACAGAATACTTGTTTTTTACACAGTGAATACGGGACTGTTATGCAGCAGTCTTGAGCAGGCAGCAGTACAACAAGTAACCACTTGGTGTCACCTGAATATTTTGAAAACGATGCTTCTTAGAAAATACTGGAACTTATGGTTTCACCGAAAGATGAATAAGCTGTATTTTAATGTTGCTAGATAAATCATTAGCAGATCAAGGGAGTGAAAACAGTTGGGCTTGCCTAAATATGTGGAAATTGCATGTCTGGATGTCCACTCGTGGGAAGGAGAGCAGTTACATGTTGAGGTTCCAGAAGTTGAATGTTGGCGGGGCAGGGGGAGAGGGGAGCAGAATGGAAAAAAAACCTGAATGCCCTGTAGAAGAAGTTAATACCTCTTCTATTAATTTGATTCTCATTTCTACACAAATAAGTCTGTGCCTTTAGAAGTTACACAACCCCTTAGTGTCATTTGCAAAATGGCGCTTGGCTTTTAAATGTGACATCCAGTTAGAAAAACGTGTAAGACTTCCTATTCTTGCCTGTCGTGGAGGCTGACTAAATTTGTGGTAGCTCCAGTTTGGAGACTGTATAGCTGTGTGATTAGCACACACTCTATATTTGACCTCTGGTCCAGAAGCAGTGTTAGTGCAGAGTCAGTCCCCAAACAGGAAGTGTTAGTTGTCATTCTGGTCCTTTGCATCAGTAATGTAGATTTGTAGCTTGTGGAATCAATCTGGCTCATCCATATGACTTTAAAGAACAGGCAGAAAAGAACTTGACGTTCTAGAGATGTGCTCTGGATTGTAGAACTTCCACCTCCCTTTCTTTAGTAAGAGTAAGCATCTGAATCCTGGAAAAGCAGAACAATCTTTAGAAAATTATGTTTGCATGTTTTTATTGCTGCTGATGGAATTCTATTTGTTTTAGAAAATACTAGAACATGTC
The DNA here is from genome assembly GCA_013399855.1 of Oxyruncus cristatus. Lineage (NCBI taxonomy): Eukaryota > Metazoa > Chordata > Aves > Passeriformes > Cotingidae > Oxyruncus > Oxyruncus cristatus. Next base: position 1,497,123 of record VXAY01005125.1, read on the forward strand.
AGAACCTATTTCTGGTCCTTAAGATAACACCCTCTGAAGGAAAGGCTGAGTTCTGAGAAGTTCTCTACCTACTGAGTTTCACTTAAGAGTGATGGGGAAGAATGGGAGAAGTTTTGGTAAAGCTTCCCTCGTTTCAGGGGTCTGCCAGGCTTTAAAAGGGTGTTCCAGTAGAGGGTATTGTTTGTTCTTTCACACATGCTGTTTCTTGTGATACCTCACTTTGACACAATTTACAGAAATAATTTTTAGGTAGAAGAGAGTATTTAAAAGTGTTTAATACTAAGTATTTAAAAGAAAAATATACTGATAAAACTCTGAATCTCTAATCTCAAGAAAAAGCATTTTAATAACTAACTATAGCACATAAGTTTTATTACAGTTCATCATGTAGAATTTATATAGTAAATGGTAGTGAAATAGCTGGAGCATTGTATCTTACTACTATGAATTCACTTGTTTAAACGTCTTAAATACTGCATGCGGTAGCAATTTGCAAGGATAAAACTTGTATAAACTAGTTCAGGAGTCTGTACTCGGCATCTGTGTCTCAGAATAAATGTATCTGCAGGCTGCTGCCCTAGATTTTGGACATTAAACTTCAAGTGAAGTGTTTTTACTTTAATGTTTTGTTGTAGGGATTTCCTTTACTTAAACATTGCCTTGGTTTGCTTTATCAAAGTTAATTATGTTGCTGTTGGAGCAATCAGCCTGGTACAAATTGTAAGATGTTTAAAAAAAAAATACAGAAATGTCTGGCTTTTTTTAGCAAATACAGATGAGAAGTGGTGATTTGCTGGGTTTGGGTGTTTTTAGTGATTTTTAGAAAGGCTCAGAATGTAGTATAAGAAGTTTCTTAACAGTACAAATTTAGAAGTCTTAAATATTTATCAGATGACTTACACACAATGGTTTTCATCACAGCCCCCGAGCAAGCATATATAACTTTGCTGTCCCTGAATGCAGCATGGTGGGATAGTAAAGGTGAGTAAACCTCCCAGGATTGTTTATTGCAGGTTTTTGTGCCCTCGAAGATGTTGTCATAGCTGTATTGTTTGCACTGTTTTTTAGGGAACTTGTTCTTTTCCCCACATGCACAGCTCTAGGAAAGCTTGTAGAGGTTCTCTGTCTAGTTGCTTTTTTCAAAAGAGACTATAGCTCTACTGCTGTAGACCTGCTGATGGATCACCCAGTCTGATATTCTTATTGATTGTGCAGCGCAAAAGAAGGTTATAGTTTTTACTCCTAAAATGATTCTAATTTTTCAGTCATTTCTCAATTATTTGCTGTTCCAGGTTTAAATTTATGTTCAGAAGTGCAAGTTGTTACTTCTCTGGGTAGGTGGACTATTTCTTTGGGTAGTCAGTTTCGTGGAAAAGAGAGAGACTCACGTTTCCTTCTCTGACTTCGCTTTTTTACGAATATGCTATTGTGGATGAATTTAATTGTGTATAGCTATCACTAAAGAGGCCTCTTTCATTTTTTTTAAAAATTAGGATTACCATTTTTGAGTGTCATGAGAATGGGTTTTAAAAGCTTATAAGGCAGTTTGAAAATGGCATGAAATCTGTGCTTGGTCTTACCTTAACTGCTGGAAGCTTCTGATCTGAGGCACACAGAATTTTTCCTGCAGATTCAGTTATTTTTCTAATGCTGCTGCTTATGGATAGGGAACATAAATTTGTAAATTTTGGCCTCTGTAGGAGAAGTTGGAGAAAACTAAGTAAGAAAGATACAACAATGTTGCACTATATTTATCTGTGAAATAACTGGACTGCCTTGAGTAGAGTCAGTTACTTCAAAACAGGATGGAATTTAGTGCCCTTTTTTCTACTTCACTGATGATCACAGTGAAGTTGGGTTTTGTGTATGCAGTGTACATCAGGCAGAACTTGGTGCTCTCTGATCTAAATATGCAATGTGGAAGACTACTTCTATGATACGTATATGATATATGTAACTGTTGTCTGCATTAATATTCTTTGTTTAGTGAAGGTGAAACAAAGTTTGGTTAAAAGTGTGTATATATATGTGTGTATATATATAGGATGAGAAAATACTTATATTCAGTACCAAAGAATGGGGGTTTTTAAAAGTATAAGGCTCTTAGGAAAAAAAAACAACTTTGAACTGTTGACTAAACAGTTTCTTAATCATTTGAATTAGTGCTGCAGAGGAAAGGGAAGGACACAGCACTGGCATAAGACTGTGAATGCTTTCATTATACCATTATCTTAAGTTCCTTAATAGTTAGGTTTGTCTTGAAGTGGGTAATGCAGTATGTTTGCTGAAATCAAGTCTCTTTCATCTCTCCCCCCCACCACCTTTTTTCCACAGCCAACTGTGCACCCTATTTGGCTTGAATTTCCCTGAAGAAGAAAAGTTTGGAATTTATTGCTTTGGATCTTGTCTGAATGAAAAAAGAATACCATGCGGATATATAATTACTGGAAATTCACATTCCATGTTTAACGATGAATAATTCTTCAAAGCGCATGTGTGTATTAAGCATTTTAATATGAAGATTAGTGAAATTGAATGTTAAATTGTTTTAGTTAGTTTGATTAAATTTGGGTTTTAAAAGATAATTTGTTTAAAAGATTTTTATTACCTGTAATATACACCAGTAACTTATATTTAGAGTTGAAATAATTTGCCACAATTCCTACTCTTGTATATTTTAAGTTTCACACAGAATTTTTACAGCTTCTGTTGTAAGTAATGAATCTTAAGCAAACATTAAAAAAACAACAAAACAAAACCACAACATTCAGGCAATCTTGCCTTTTCATAAACGAACATACGTAATATGAAACTTAAATACCACACTCAAATTTGTTTCCATAATTTGATGCAAAATTTTAAAGGAAGAACACGTCCAATAACATCTTTGCTTCTGGTATAGCAGTACATCAGTGCAGGAGTGGTATTTTGAAGGAGTTTAGGTACCATCCATCTACATGAGATTCATTGCTGTAGTCATAACATTGAGGTTCGATACCTTAGTCATTCTTTGAGACAAAGGCAAAAAAATATCCTGACACATATAAATTATATATATTTTTAAGTACAGCTCACTAGGTTGCATTTCCTGTTGTTGGCACCTCTCTGTTGGGATGTGTGCTTTCGTGTTCACGGAGGCCTTACTTTTATCCAGGATATCCCTTGAAACCAGCACTTGTGCTTGCCTGTGGCAGCCATGTGAACAGCAGCTTGCTCACTTTCTAATCAGGCCATGTTCTTCTTAAAAAACATTGTTTAGCATTAAACTGAAAATGGTTTTCGATTTTTAAAATCAGATACATGTAATTCACTTTGAGCCATCTTTATTTTTATTGTGACTGTTTAGCAGTTCTCAGTCAAGTGCTTTATTTATTGAATGACAAAAAAAAAACCAGCCTTTTTTTTCCTTTTTAAGAATCTGAAACAAATACTGTAGACCATCATTATTTTTGGAATTTTATGTATAGTTTCAGTTCCTTGTCGAGGAGTGGGCCAAGTGGCATAGTTAAAGCGTCTGAGGGCCTCACCTATGCAAGCAATGTTTGTAAGCTGTTGTGTCTGAAAATTGTTTGTCCAAAAGGAGTATTATGTAGACAGAAAACAATGCAATGGAAAGATTAGAAGTTGAATAATTTTTCTGAAAAGCAATCAACTATTGTGGTCCGCTACATATTTGGGTTAAGTTTATTGCATCACCATATTAAATTGTCCTTCTTGCTGTTAATTTAGATGCAGTTATAGCAGTTTCATTTTATTTGATATTAGCTACATAATAATTGTTTTAAATGTTGCAATTTTTAATGTTGAAATAATGTGTTTGACTTCTGTACTTGAATTAACATTTATATTAAATTTATGCTGTTCATATTCGGTGTGTAAACGAAAAATAAATTATTATTTTACATGTGGTACCTTCAAGACTTACTTTGCAGGGGTCACTTTGCTTTGTCTAGCAGCAAGCTTTGGCCAGAGGCTCCAGTGCTCCAGTGCTTTGCTGAACACGAGGAAGTGTATTTAAGTGGCTTCGTGAAGCCTTGAAAGAACTGAAGTAATTCTTAAAAAGCAAGTTGCTTAGTAGCTTCTGTCACATTTGAAAGTTGTTAAACTGTTAGGCTTTCCTAAGAAACTCAGTTGGGAGGAAAGAAGAGGGGACTTGTTTAGTCCGTGTTTAAACTAAGTGGTTTCTAAAGCCAAGACAAAAATCAGTGTTTGAGGTAGAATTAATACAGTATCATGCTGATAAGATATGGGGGTGATAATTTAGAAGTATTTGTACCTGTTAGGATGAGAATTCTAATCTACAGTGTGCTGAAATAAGCCTAATTTTTATTTTCTAAGTATCTTCATTAAGACTCTGGTTTTTGTTTAATTTCTGATGGAAATCTGGGCCAATTCTAGGTAGGATTGGTATTGTTAGCTACATAAGGGAGCTGTGGGACAAGGTGCGCAAAAGTTGCATAACAGTACAATGAGAGCCAGCATGAGAGCTGTGAATAAAAGTTCCCCCAGTGCTCACTGAGCAGTACTGTAGAAAGCCATGGGATTGTGTAACATCCTTCTTGATCAGATTTCTAACTGTGCTGCCTTCTTTGAAGTAATCTGGTGCAAAAAAACGCACCAGTTTTCTACGAACTAGCAACTTCCCTGATTATTAACGCTAGCCTGGATCTTGGTTATTATTTTCAGTATTCCCAACACATATGACTGTACAAAACTGTTATCAAGTGTTTGAGTGTAATGAGTACTGGGTTCATGTCAGCCAAATAAAACCCTTAGGCAGAACTTGCCTTTGTTTTGCAGATAAGAGCAAAGGTGTAAGGAATAAGCAGGTGAAGCAGCAGTAGCACTCATTGTAATTCAGGGTGTTTGAAGTTTATTTAGAACACATCATTAGAAATCTCTAATCAGTATGCAAAATTGCAAGCATATTTTTTGTATTTATAAAAATCTCACTGGAGCTTATTAACCTTTGACAAATAAACCACCATGTATTTCTTGTATAAAGGTTGTAGCAGAGAGGACATGGTGCTGCTTAGTTTTTACATTACTATTGCATAATTGATAAAAAGAAAATTGGTGTACCATTGCGTTCTGTAACTGGTGTAGAAACTAGAAGTCCCTCTGAAAGTAGAGGTCACTGACTTCAGTGAAGCAAAACTTTTTTACTTTGTGCTAAACCCATTGCATTAAAAACTTGCCCTAAATAAGAAAAGGAGGTCCTTATTCTTAGTTACCTTTTTCATCTTTTTTCTTTTTTTTTTTTTATATTACTACCATGTGGTTGGTGACAGATATGAAAGCCTATGCTGTGGAGAAAACATATTTGAGTCAACAGCCTCTATCTTCCAACCCATTTTTTTCACGGGGAAGAACAGTAAGTGGGGTGGGGGAATGGAGGCTGCTTGTCACCTGAAGTTAACATCAATAAGAGTTATGAAAGTAATGGAAATTTCTTTTAAATAGGAAACGGTATTAAAGAGCAAGTCACCTGGGAGATGTTGGGTTAACGCACACTCTTGAGGTAAAGTAATCCCTGAGAAGTCAATTGTTCCCAATCTTCCAGTGAATTTCTTAACACAGTTGCAGTAACAAAGAATGACCAGTTCTGCCTCTCTTCACATGATTTAGTGTTCAAGTTGGTGGACAATCAGGGGAACGAAAACAAGTAATGATCCAGCAGTCTTAAATATAACATTCCTGCTATTAGAAAGAGCCCTGATAGTCCTCAAAAAAGCCAGGAAAAGGGAAGGTTTAAAGTAGTCATTCACAGCTTTTCTTTCTACCACTTGTAGTTGTTCACCATACTAACAGGAAGCCACCACGACTAGAAATCGTTCCACTTTGTCTGTGTCTAAACTATTCAGTTTAAGAGACAGAAAGAATAAAATGGTTTACCCTGCTGACTACATCACGGGCTGTGACAGTAATAAATAACACCCTTAACCTTCTCAGGAGGAAAGGGCCACTGAAGCCACCAGGACGGCACCTGGTATCGGGAATGGCACCAGGCATGTGGGACTCAGCTACAGGCAGGCCTTTTCCTGCAAAACCACCGTCGAGAAGCATTTAACGATGCAACCACTGTCAAACTAAGTGTAATTTTTAGGATTCTACAATGAAAAGAGCTGCTCATGGGAATTGAAAAAAAAATCTTAGGTACTGTGTGAAGGTGGGTGAAATTTCAAGAAGTATAAGAACACTTAAATTTATCTTCCAAAAGATCCCACTTCAGGCCTTGAACATTTTTTCGACACTGACAGAGGCTGTGGCTGCTATTGACAGAGTTTCCTGCAGAGGGAAGTATTCACTAGTGTATGAAAACCAAATCCATGCAAATACATATTGGTCCTTGCAGCACTAGGGCCCTTGTGTCCCAAATCCAGTTGTCTCCCTTACTCTACTCTACAGATGAAACAGCAAGGGAGTGGAAGAACAGTTTTTCCCATTTCCCAGTACCTTTTCAGAGGCAGAATTTAGTATTTGCAACACATTCCTAAGGAAGACAAAAGTAGTAGTCTGTATTCAGACTCATGAGGGAAGAGACCTTTAACTCTCCCCTACTCTTGTTTCTTTTTCTGTGACAACGATCATTGTGTTGTTTGTAGGTACTTAATTTTATATTGGCACCTTTAGCATGATAAAGGCAGAGTAACATCCATTGGGAAAGTGTATCTGGTTTCAGTGCAGGAAGCTACCATGATCCATCTTCGAGGAATGAAGTGTGTCTGACTGAGGAGATGCCTCAGAAACTTCAGTAGCAAAGAAGAGCTTGGGTGCATGCAAAAAACCACCAAACCAGGATGCCTACAAGATAACACAGATTTGGAAGACCATACAACAAGGTCTAAGTGCCAAATCTAAGTTGTCTCCTCCTATAGAAAACTGAAGGTTGAATTCTTCATGGAATCCAAGGAGATGTTTGAGTTTTCATGTATTATTTTTAAACCAGGGGTAGAGGTATGCCAGAAAATGGTTAACAGCTGGTTTGTAGCACGACCTTTCTAAGGAGGGGTGGTGAGCAGCTTTCACCCATGAAAGCTGATCACAGGAAGACAGATTAAAGGATTTGGATTTCTTCTTAAACTAGACAAAAATTTGAAAAAGACAACCTCCCATGCCCCAAAAACTCACTTCCACTAACTTAAGCAACATTCATAAGAGAAACCTACCTGAACTTCTACACCAAAGCACATATTTTGATGAAACTTTCACGACATATTTGTCCTTAAAAAACCCCCATACAGTTCTCAGCTACCATGAAATCATATTTATCCATTCATCCTAGTCAAGGAGTTAAGCTATGGATGTGGTAGATTAAGGCCAGAGGAAACAGTCATATCACCCAGGTTGTCCAGCACTCCAAACACACCACCAAATTTCATATATGCCCTTGGAGCAAGCCCAGTAACAGCTGATAAAAGCAAATGTTCCAGAAAGGCATTGAAGTCCGCAAAGAGCCAAATCTTGCAACATAAATTGGATCAGGGTGTCCTAGCTTTAATCAGACACAGTACTTTATTGCAAAAATACTTGATTTCTCCCACATAAAAAAGGTATTTCCTAAGCTCTTAATATCCACTCTTGCTTTGAGCTTAAAAAATACGCCAAGCTACCTACCAGCTCTGCATACTAGTAATAGCTATCAGCTGTATTTTGCTGCTTTTCCTTCACCACCTTGTGACACTTTTCTTAATATTTAAGTAACCAGTGAATGACTGGATAACTCTATAGGGAGACTCCAGTAAGCTGTGAAGCAGGTGGAGTCCAATTCTCTTTAGCTCTGGTGAACTTACACAGCATAGCTCACAAGCTGGTCCTATTCCACAGCTGAACTGGAGAGAGAGATGGGTGTTAGCAGAGCTCCCCTGGTTTTGGTTAATCTGACCTGAAGGAGGGACATGACCTCCAATTTACAGGGCCCCATGGGCTGAGCTGCTGGTCACGAGTTTCTAGGAGTGGAACCAGGTGCTCTCACTGGAAAGTTCAGGATAAATGTGGATACAAGGATTCCCAGTACCGTATGTCTTCCTGCCTGAGAAAGTCTTTCAGGAATCGCCTGGACAAATATGAGTAGTATAAAATGTAAGAATGTGAAGTATTTTCATCCTAATGTAGAACAGGAATTCTTTAAGACCATCAGATGTTGTCATTTGTGTAAACAATTCTCATTTGGGCTCTTCTAATGCTAGGGGTAAGAGACATATGATGCTGTACCAGTTAGGGCAGGCATTTAGCGAACTCTCAGACCTAGCTTTTCTGTACAGAGCTAGCCAATGGATTAACACTACAGTCTTTGGGAAGCTCAGCTTCCAGTTTCCATCACCCATATTCCCAACCCTGATAAAATCAAGTAGACATAGCTGCTTTTAAGGTTGGTCAAAATGGTTAGCAGAAGATTCCTGCTGTAGTAGAGTCTGCTGAACTTTCGGTGTCCTACTCTAGCATTCTTTGCCAGAAAAGTAAGTATTTCTATATTTGTACTTGTTAAATCCATTTCAATTGCATGATATACCAGTATTTCATAATGGAAAGAAGCCACTCTCCTGTATAGGTATGATTTCACTTTTTCTAAGTTACTCTTCCTTAAATTTTCAGCAATCCGCTGAGATAGGGAGAATATTACTGGAAGAAAACTGAAAAAAAAAAAAATTGTATATTGTGAGCATTACTTTGGTGCTAAGCATTCCACATCCCTTCCTCACTCCGTAGTAGTTCTACAGCTTGTCTGCTTCAGGAAGAAGTGAATATATGTTGAACTTCCAAGATGCCAAAAAATTCTGGGTAGTGATAGCCTTCAGTGCAGAGGACAACCTGATCAGACACCCCCCAGGGTTTTAACAGCCTCATTATTTAATACAAGCTAATCAGCAATAATTTAAAGGCTCTTTTTTTTTTTTTTTTGGTCATCCAGAGTAGAAAGATTCCTATTCTATGTATTCACATCCTAGCGTATTGTTTGTTAAATAGGAGTCAGCAGAGGTAAGAGAGGCATCTGACTAAGGGAAAATGTACATAGCAGCAGCCTGAAGAGGAGAACCAACATAACTCAAGGAAACTTCATGTCATATCTCATTAAAATCTTTGTGACGGATTTTTGGGAAACATTTTAAAAATTCCACTTTAAATGAAATTTACTTATAGTCTTGGCAGTTCATTAAAAAAAAAAGCAATTTAATTACTGTTGCATGGGAGGGAGTTGCAGAGAATATGAGAAAAGTAGGGATAAAGATCTGAGTACCAGTAGGCATTTTTAATTGCATTACATGGACAACTGTATCATAGCTTTTGAAAACTTGTTTGATTATTAGGATTCATAATGCTTGGATAAGCAGATGTTTGACTATAAATGAGAATATCCTACCCAAACAATCTAAGTCAGTGTAGATAAGACTCAAATATATTACTGCTGAAAATGAACTATGATCAGCTTTTTCACTGTATTGCATGTTTGCTCTTTTTGACCTAATTTCCATTCAGCAGGCTGTATTTCAAACTGTACTGCCTTTTTCATCAGCTTTCTCTAGATTCTCCTCACATCATTGCTGCTTCATTATTTTGTGGGTCTTACTTGGCATTTCTCCCCCCTCAGATGTTTTTCTGTGTCATATTGAATATTTTGGGTTCAAACATTATCTAGTCCACCCCACCCTGCATTGAGCAGGGACATCTTCCACTAGATCGGGTTTCTTAGCGCCCCATGCAGCCTGACCTTGATCATCAATTATTCTTCCACAATAGGCTTCAGTCTACTACTCTATTTAAGTGAAAACTATTTAAGGTTTTTCCCTTGTCAGCTCACATTGCTTCTTCTTTAAAAAGAAATCCCAAACCTAGCACAGTCCTCAACCAAATCCGTTCTGATTCGTTTACTTAAACCAATGCTGACTTCTGTTAGTTACACTGTTTTGTGTCAACATATTCTCTCATGTGTTTCCAGACTATTTCCAAATTGACTATGTCCATCTTTAAGGGTGCTTTTGAGATAAGGTACCAGGATATCCCTTTGAATATGAATTCAGCATCACTGGCACATGGGCTTCTGCCAGCTCAGCTGTGTCTGTCACTGGTTACGTTTTCTCATATCCTTTGCAGAGCCTGCAGCAGAGGGCTGTTGGAAGCTTACATTACAAACTTCTGGTAAGTATCGAATGCAATCTCAGGTCTTTTCATCATGAGTAATCTTTTACAGATGTTATTTTACAAAGGGAGAATTTGATGAATCTACCACTTCTCTAATTCTTTGGCAAAAAGATAACTACTCAGTGGAAAAATGGTCCCATGTGATCATTGCATGTATTTTATAGTAATATATGTTACAAACAGGTACTGTGGTAGTACGGTGTCTTTGTAGAATTATTTTAAGTGTGCAAACACCATTGACTAAGCACCCAATGAATTTTCATCATTCGTTATCTGATGAGTTCTGGGAGATGCGGGAAGTGGAGGATGTATAAAATAAACTCAGGCTGAGGCATCTCTACTGAAAATGAAGTAAGACTATTGCAAGAAGTTAAAAGCAAAGTACAGAGGAAGTATATGAAAGTTCATAGTTAAGTTGATCTCTAGGTGCAGAGGTATATGGGGTAAAAATCCCCAAAGTGAAGAATAGTTTTCTAAAGTGAGATTTTGAGCAGAAAGATGCAGTCTGTGCATGGCCAGCTCATTGCTAACACTCCCAGGCTGCATTCTCTAACCCAGGACAATCCCAGATTTCCACAATGTCCATGTTAACTGCTCTCATCAAAAAGCTCTCACTGCACAACAGGAATCCCTTCTCCATAGAACTAATTTTATGAAAGACTGTCAATCATAACAGAATTTGTAATGGCAAGAAATGGCTATTTACTTTAGGTGTTGTAAACTCCGTGTATAGTCACTCTGTAAGTGGTAGTCAATTGAAGTTTTTCAAAAGAAGATGCAGAGTTATGACAGTAGGGCAGGATCTTTCTTGGTTACAGAAGAGAGGAAGCTGAATAGTGATCTCCCTTCACTGCAGATTTCCCTTTCATCCTGCAGAGCTTCATCTGCCTGAGCTGTCCCCACCACATTGTCAATGCCTCTGCCCGTCTCTCACTGAGCCTGGGGGAGAGCAGCAGCACTTTCTATCTCCCTGCTATTTCACACACTTTCCTGCATGACGTCCAGTTAGTCAGAGTTGGATTTTTGTTTTTAATGTACAAATTGGGAAGTCAATACATGTTAAGACGTGTATTTTTTTGCCTCTACGTTTTCATTAATTTTTGGTTTCCAATCTTTTTGGCTGTGCCTGATGCTCCCCCATGTGCAGAGGCATTACGTTAGGCTACCCAGACCTGGCTGAACACAGTCCTTGATGCACCACAGAGTTTCAGAGAAAGGAAGAGAGAGATTTCAAATATCTGACTGCTGGAAAGGCAGGGTGTTGAGGAGTTGGGATAATTCCAGATGCCCTGCTGAACGAGATTAATAGAGGACCCGAAAAGCCCTTCTGAGCCCTCAAGGTAGATCAGCCTCTCTAATTGTTCTGCTAAGTTAGCAGTGGAGAGGAAAAAAGGCTGTAAACAAGTAACATTTAAAGCAAACACCAACCCAAATCAGAAGTAAGTATTTGGTACGTGTATTTGCCAACACACATTTCTAAAGTCCTGACCTATATGAGAAAATAAACACATTATTAGGGCTAAAAGGTGTCCTCAACCTGGAAATGCTCCAGCTGTCAATGAGAAAAATTTACAGTTCCAGGGCAGACAGTAAAATGATGTTTTAGCTTAAAAATACAAAATTATTACCTCTGAGGGAAAAAGATCCAAAACAAAGACATTCACATAGAGTTCATAAAAATGTCTAAGGGATTGTGATTCTAGAGGGACAAGTGTTGGAGAAAAGATTATGAAAGCTAAACATGAATATTAGGCTAAGCAGTAAGGGAAAAAGAGGTAAATCCACAACTATTTTTTTTCACAAAATATTAATGTTATTGGTAAAGCAGACCTTTTTTATTTTTTTTTTTAATAAAAAAAGCACTGAAAAGTTTATTTTCCAGTAGACAAACATCACAATTTTGGAAAGCAAAATGAAGACACTGATTTCTTACCCACTGAAACATTAAAGCCAGTTCTTAACCACTTTCTGTCTGAACCCGATATTAAAATCTTGAGCAGTTAAACTAGAACATGGATGAAAAAAAAAAAAAAGCAGGAC
>VXAY01005125.1:1509345-1560322 GCA_013399855.1 Oxyruncus cristatus
AGATTATTCTAGACATTTCTGTTGTGTTTTTTTTTTTTTTTTGGAACTTGAAGTTTCACACCACATGCTGACTTGTGCTGGAAAGGCACATTACACCTCAGCTGGGAAAAATGTGAGTGCAAGCCTGACAAGGGAAAAGCCCATCTTCTACTTTTTTCAACCACCACAGCTTTCAAAACCTTGTTACCATTAAACTGTATTTATGGTATGACTGCACTATCCCTATCAGACTAAATCCTGAGGGAAATCAGGGGAAAAAAGTCAGTAGCTCAAGTTAGGCTTTGAAGGGAGCCGAGCCCAGTGATAGCACTAAAAGCAGCAGTTACGTGAGATATGAAACATGGTATCATAATGAATCTTTCTACGTGCAAGGTACCAGACTGAGTGCTGTGTGTAACATCATTATTAGTACCAGCCAATGATGACAAGATGGCAAACGGTAATTTAAATGACAGAAACAATGAAGGTTCTGATTATTCAATTAACTTGCAGCTTTATGAAATTAAAGATAGTCTGATTTTTTTAGTGCTGCTTACTTTGCAATACCTGGTACTAAGTGAAGAATTTTAGAGGCTTTCAAGAAACAGATTGTCATGAGACTGTGACCTTATTTAATTTTTTTTTTTCACAAAGTACTTGTGACTACTATCAAAATCAAAGACACTCACTGTGATAACTTTTCAGAATAGATTTTCTCTGAACAAAGCCTCCGTTCTGCAACTAATTCATCAGTTTTTACAACTGAATGTCTATCACAGAAGGACAACAAGATCAGTCTCAAGCCTGCCTTGGCTTTGTGCGTATGTGATGGACCAGAGCCTGCATTCGGTAGAACACCTCCAGAGCCAAAACTCAATATCAAATGTTTAAAATGACACCTGATTTTGAAAGATGTCCACACCTAATAAATCTCAGACCTATGCTTGTATTTCCATACCCTAAAATATCCAGGCAGAGGCTTGGCTGATTTTTTTTTTTTCTGCTGTGGAAGACAAGTTTAGTGGAGAAAGCTGAGGGACAGGACAGTGTCAGCAACAGCCTAACCTATGCAGTTGAAACCCAGGGCACAGAGAAGGGTACTGCTCTCCCAAGCAGGGGCTGTGGGTGCTGCCATTGCCAGGTCTCCAAGGCAGCCAAGGGCAGTTCCACAGAAATACCTGCCTTAGTGGGAACCTCAGGGGGCAACAAGGAGCTGTAAATATGCAAAAATTCCCAGCCAAACAGTGAATTTCAGCATGCTTTAAAGGTAGGGATTTGGCTAACTTCCAGTTTTAAAAGAAATTAAGACTGCCTTTCAAGGCACTAAGGCAGCCAGATCCTATCAGTTCTCACTACATTTTAAATAACTCCTTCGCTTCTGTCCAGCAGGAACAACTTGTTACATTGCTGTTATTTTGAACCATGGTCTCAACACATGGGCACAGAAAATGAGTTTTTAAAAGATTAATATAAAAAGTAATAATTCTAACACTATGGCTATGAGATTCATCTGACTGAGGAAAAAAAAAAAAAGCCATCCTGATTATCAGACATAACTGGCCCACACAGATGACCTGTAATTTTGCAGTAGCCTGGGTTTGTGAAAAACAATGCGTGTGAAGGTGCTGCAGGGCACCGTTATGCTCAGTGCCAGTCAGAAGGAAGCAAATCCCAAGGGGCAATCCTACAACATCAGCATCATCTCCTGCATCTCTTCCCTCTTAGATTTCATCAGGAATACTTGCAAAAGCCAGAAGGATTTGATTGATAGGTTTTAGCACAGATACTGCAAATTCAGGCTTTATATGTAGACAACCTTGGCGAGTCCAAGCTCTGTGCCCTTAATAATTTACCTCCCCTCCTACATTTTTAGTCTGCTGTAAATGGATTACCGAAGACCCATCCAAGCTGTTGCACTCTGAGGGACAAAGCTTACCCCTGCTTCTTTTCCTTTCCCCAATTCTCAGTGCACTCTCCTCAGGCTTGAAGTATGTCCAGCTGTGGAAGAAGACAGCCACTGACATAGCACGGAGCAGTTTACTCATGAGATGCAAGAGACAAGGAAGAAGGAGTAAGACTGCTTTCTGTGGCAGTGGTATTTATCTACTTCTTCCCAAGTCCCCCCTAACTCTCAACCTGATGGATTGTCACCCAGGGGTGACAGGCATGTTTACTGGTGGAAGCATCCTACATCCTAATGTGGAGGCATTTCTCTGGTATCACACTTGCATAGTCTCAGATCATTTATGCAACTAAAATAGACTAAAAAATGGGTTCAAAACAGGAGGCAAGACAGAGACTTGTTCTGTCTCAGGGAAGAATTTCATTGAATTAAACTGCTTTCCCCACAGGCAACGCACATCTCTGACTGATTCAACCATCTTTCAGTGGAAAAAGAGTGTAAAAGAAGTTCAGCAACAAAATTGCTGGCATTGACTTCAGTGAGCTGGTGTTTCAGTGCTGAAATTTTATTACTGGCATTGGATTAGAAATATGGTCTTTGGTGGGGCTTTTTCCCCCCCTAAAAAAGCAGAGACAACTGTTTTAAACTTTTTCCCTCCTTACTTCATGAAAAAAAAAAGTTTTAGGAGAGACCTACTGGGCAGTATTTTAAAATACAGTATTATTTTGTCATTAGTAACCATGAGTTCAGAACTACGTAGCAAAACAATAAGTAAAACTTTAAACAGTACTCAGCTTCAGCAGCAATAATTTGTCAGATGTTGGCTACATTAGGAAAATAATTAAGTCACAGCCTTTTGATCTACTGAGGGAACATCGTCAGTCCAGTGTATACAAGAACGCTAAGTCAAATTTACACTTAGGATGCCAACAAGAGGATGGCAGAGCTCAGTCATCCCAAATCACCCAGTATCACCCTGAAGCACTTATTTACTGTCAAGTGTCATGCTTAGCGGGACAGAGGCACTGACCTACACAGCACCATGGTGTGGGACTGAGCAAAATGGGACTCAGCGTATGGGAAAGAGAGATTATGTGTAAACTGGAAGACAAACTGTCCTGCTGGGTAGCTGCAGCATGCTGGCTGCCCATGCAGCACAGGATTTGCTGGGGACCAGCTCTGCAAATGAGCACAGGCAGGCAGACAGTGGTGATGAATGCTAGCTACGTATGGGCTTAGGTAAGAATTGGCCAACAGATCGAGGCAAGTGTTTTTCCCCTGCTACATATCACTCGAAGCTGCACCTGGAACAGTGTGTGGCTGTGTTTCCTCCAGCACAGGGGAGAGGGAGCTCAGTGGAGAGTTGCTGTGATGGTTCAGCACAGGAGCACACGAAGAGCTGCAGAAAGAGCTGGATGGGAACTAGCAACTAGGATGGGGAGGTCTGGACAGAAGACAGGCAGTTCCTCCTCAAAGATGCACTGTGAAAACACAACAAGCAATGGGCATCAGTATGAGCAAGGGAGATTCCAACTAACTTTTCTTTCCCCTCCCCCTAAATGGAGGTGGTTAACACTGCAAAAGGATGCCTGAAGAGTAGTCCAAATCCATGCTTGCAGATACTCAAGACTGCCCTGGACAAGGTGCCAAGTGCCTGATTTGACTTGGATGTTGGCTATGTTGAAGCAAGGGTTGGACTAGAGACATCCAGAGGTCCCATCCGACTTGAATGAGGACATGAAACTAGAAAGCATGCAGTCTAAGCCAAACAAAGTCCATTGGATGGAAGATGGCAAAGGCTGGCCATGCCCAATATCACCAGCATTTCCAGAAGGTAACCAAGTTGGGAAAGAAAACATTTGTGAGAGCAGGAAGACCTGAGATTGAGGAACAGCCTTGGATCCTTCTCTCCCTTGAAGCCATGAACCAGAGGCATGGAAAACTATCAGGCATCCCCTTGCCCCCTATTCAGGCATACCTCCTGAGGTTGCTTCTGGAGGAAAAAGGATGTTCAGCACAGCAGGAGTCCTGTCAATGTGTGTGGGGCAAGCCTACTTCTCACTGGGCTGTGGGAAAAGAAGCCTTTAAAGATTGTCTCATGTCACCTCTTGACTGCATGCAGTTTCCTTTCTGTCCTCCATCTTCAAAAACCTCTGTAAACTCTGTATGAATTCCGTAAATAAAATATTTTTGTTTGCTTTAACCTTAGTCTGACTTGAATTAAAATGTGTCTCACAATGTTTAAAATCAAGACAACGTTCAAAATCACAACTATGTGCTTCTCCTAGTGTATCCAAAAAGGTAAAATTGCCTCTCTACCTAACTACTCCACAAGGTGAGGAGTTGGTGTGGAAGACTGTGTGGAATTTTCCAGTGAAGGACGTAGTACAGAAAGCTGCAAGGGTGTCCTTGCAGTAGGCTGACATGGCAGTAAGCAGTGCACCTTAACCCTGAAGGTCTGGAGACCTGCACCATTTGTTGTAATAACTTGTTATACCTTGGTGACAACTTGGGGTGAGGAGAAATCAGCTCATATTTTTGATTTTACTGTGCACAGTGCACATATTAGCTTTTCAGAGCAGTACATTTTTGAGAGCCAGCCTTTGAGGTCACTTTTGAGTCACATCAAAATATTAATTGCATTTTATTGCACTATAATTTGAGGCAAAGTATTGTACAAGTCTTCATTTAGAAGCATGACTCAAATCCAGTTTCTTCTTTCACAAGGTGTATCAAATAATATTTGTTTGAGATGACAAAAAAAAAAAAAAAAGGAAAATTTTGAAGTGTTTAGTTATCTAAACACAGAACGACAGCAGAGCCACAAGGTTGAATTAAACAAGTTAGAATTATTTTTCTTTGGTCCTTCTTACATCTCCTGAAACCATGCCTGGCCAGCATCCCAGCATGATCTCCGAGATGCTAAGAAAAGACTCAATCTAACATGTATAATTATGTCTTTTATTAGATACATAGTTAAGTATTGCATAGATCATTATTGATTTGCACCTCAAAGAAAATTTCAGTCTCTTACTGTGGAGATGAAATGAGACAGTTAAAACATACTGGATTTGATTTAGCAGCGTGGGGGAGCTGCCACAGTAGGTTTCTCTTTTTAGGAAGACCAGGAAACCTCTGCAAATGCTCATGAAGGAAGCACTGGTTTGTCCCAGAGCTTAGCTCTTCTGAGTTAGGACTTTCTCACATTTTGCAATCAAAGTTTACTCCCATGCTCTTCCTGAGACCACTCACCAAGTAACATAGCTGTTTACTCACTGAAATTCACAGAAAGCAATCTTGGCCCCTCCACTTTACTAAAAGAAAGAAGTAGCCTTTCTGTTTTCTAATACATTCATCATTGATTCAAACCCCAACACCACCTGCTTTCATTAATTTGTTGAAACTTTTTGCCGTGGGGTTTACTTTGAGCTCTGACTGCTGGAGCTAAAAAATCCCCTCTCTAACCAATGAAGTAATGTTTTCCTACTAACACTAGTTACAAAGGAAACTTGTAAATATGGCTCAGAGGAACTCTAGCATCTCAAAAATTGGAAGACAAATAATAAATTTTTATCAAGCATGCTGGGTATATTAGTGCGATTTGAGGTGTCATCTCAGGAGTTTGTAATATCGCATTTGTAAGTGCATTATTTGAGGGTTACTGCAAGCTTCAATGTTTTCTTTCAGGTGGTTATTAAAAAGTTATAAATTGCATGAATTTGATGAACACAGGACTCACTGAGTATTTTTCATCCATTTAGTTTTCCTCCCACCTTTCTAAGACAGTCTCTATTTGCCTTTACAAGTTGTCTGATCAGAGCCATCTGTCAAATGCAGCAGCAGAGACACATAAACACAGAAAAGTTCCCAGGCTTGACCTGCCTTGATCAACAAGGGCACTGCTTCAGACTTACCAGGCCCACGACTATCTTCAGTCTGTTCCCAAGGAGGAGCCACTGGCCACCACCAGGCCTGCTTAAGCAAGGCTGTCCAACTCATCTCAAGCAGTGGCTCCCACTTTCTTAGGGAAAGCCTCGAGAGGAGACTGAGGGTAAGGATGTATCAGGTTAGCTGTTCTTCAGTGCAAACAGCTTCCAGGCATTCTCTTCCTTCATGACTTCCCCAGCTTTCCAGCTCTATGATTGGATGTGCCCTTGTCTTTGCAGAGTCAGAAAGCCCTCAGGGTCTGGAGTATACTGCTGCTCCAGAGCTGTCACCTGTGGCTCATAGCCTGTTCGTGGTGGGCCCAGGAAAACTGGCAAGCTGTCATGGATAATTGCAGAGGCACCTTTGTTTTTGGAGACCTGCTATCAATTTCATTTATTGGTGTAGCGCTGCACTGTAGTGCTGTAAAAAGCAATAAAAGGAAAACTACTTGGAAGGAGTTACCTGAAATATGTTTTTCAGCTTGTACTCCTGTTCACTGCACAAATGTATCACAGAGGCAGCAGTAGCAATTTCATGCCATCACTCTCCCATTTGTACTCAATATAATGTCCCCTTCCTCTGTTTCCCTACCCACATCTATTTCAAGTCTCGCGTCATAGCAGTGTTTTTAGTAATGATTTACAAACCCCTGACTATGACAAATCCAAAAATAGAGTTCTTACCTATTTCACCAACATTCTATATTATCAAAAGAGGGGGGCTGATGATACCTCAAGTGGAGAAATTTTAGCTATACTTACATCTCACGACTCAGCACTGGTATTAAAATCCCAGATTCTTCTGTGCATGCAATTGTTCCCTCCTCCCCACCCGTGACTGCCAGCATAAACCATAGCAAGACACAAACACCTGCAATTTTTATCTTACTTCATGTTATATAATGCCTCCTGAGCCACGCAGTTACTTGTGCTCACATAAGGCCTGGTGGAATACACAAAGCAGAAATTCAAGTACAGGGATGCCTCCACAGATTTGATGTCCTGTGAAATCTGCTGCAGCTACACCATCCTTTAGCAGTGCAGACATCAAAAGGATTGCAATATGCTGGAGACCTGCTAGGAAGAAACACTGCTAGCATGTAAGCAAATCCAGGACAACAGAGGAGAGAATAGCTCTGGCTAA
Organism: Oxyruncus cristatus; assembly: GCA_013399855.1. NCBI lineage: Eukaryota > Metazoa > Chordata > Aves > Passeriformes > Cotingidae > Oxyruncus > Oxyruncus cristatus. The sequence goes on from VXAY01005125.1 coordinate 1,516,298, forward strand.
AGCAGGTGGCAGAGAAAGCAGGAGTCATGCTGGAGCAGGACGTCGATGGCTGTCCTCATGGACCCAGATACTCAGCATCTCTTGGGACCGGGAGCACGGTGAGCGTGACATAATTTGAATGAGTATTTATAGTTAATTAGTAAAGCAGATGAAATGGAATGAGAATTAGAAGATCCCAACTAATCCTCTCTGCAAATAACTTTTTTTAAGATGTAAAACTTGTATATGATTTCTGACATTCAGAATTAAAGACAGTTATTTCTGATGAAGTTTTATTAGTACACTCAAAATGAACTTAATCATGATGAGTTTTTTGGTACTAAAAAGATATAAAAATGCAAATCCAGGGGGATTCTTCAGCTGCTTAGTAGTAATGGCCAACTATGAATTCAAATAAGTTAAAATTGACTTAAGGGTCACTCTTTTAGGAAAAAGAGGTGGTTTTTTTTCAGTAGCACAAAAACTGTTATAACTGTCCTGGCTAGTGCAGCTGTCATTTGAGATGAAAAAACTATCATCTCAACAGTCATCTTCAAGGAAAGAAAGGCTGCACATGGAAACAACTAAAAGATCTTAGCTTTAAAAACATGTATTTATTGAAATTTTTAAAATTCTGTTAAACTAATAGTGATTATAATATATGAATCACTAAGACAGAGTTTAAATGGCAAGATTAACATTAATCCCATTTTAACAGTGGCCAGCATCTGCTATAAAACAAAAAGATACTGTCTAGTGGGAGTCCAACCTGCAGGAAAAACTCTTATTTAGGGTTTGTACGTTCTCACACATTGCTCAGCAGCAGTGAGGCTGAGGTGAGGCCAGAGAGAGATGCAAAATACTGTAGCTTGCTCACCCACAATTCATCTTGTAACACTATCAGAAATACCAGTAAATGGTATTAATTTTCAAGTTTGCCTTCAAGAAAACAAAATCAACACACTCCTTTGGTGTCTGATTGGTCTTTTAGGATTTTTAAAATTGTGTTTACTGAGCAATGAATTACAAATTAAGCTTAGCTTAATTTGCAAAGGTGAGTCATACAGAGTTCCAGGAACCAGCCAAATTCAGCATTTGACTGAGTTCTTTGCTTCTCTTGGGCTCTGGAGGAAAGTGATGGTGAGCAAAAAAAATAATAAAAAATAGAAGTCTTTATAGAGTGGCAGAGCTGAGGACCCCACATTTGCGCTTTTTCTCTGCCTATTCCACTCCATCAGTTTGAACAGCTGCAGAAATGAATGCTTTACACACACATTCACACAAGCTCTTTTATTGAGAAGCAGAAAAGTCTTAAATGAAAACCTAAACACTCAGGTTTGAGGGAAAGGGTATGATGTTACTGAAAACTTCCACTGCTGGACTAGTTTTGTGCCATAGCCATTGGAGGTCTTCATTATTAAAAGTTTCATACAGAACCTGAATGCAAAACATTTATCATCACCCCTTTGATAAAAGCATCATGAAACTGTTCAAAACGATTGACTTTCTTGCTTGCTTCACATACACAGACAAATTAACTTCCCATTTTGTAAGACTTGTGTTTAGTTATGGCCAGATAAATTTCACTTATAAACTGAAGGAAATGCCCAAACAGTGCCACCTTTAATCATGAAAACTGCCATGCAGCAGCTAATGAAGAAAGCCAGACATTGGCCTGCTATAAATGAGGCCCGTGGTCCAAAACACAATTCCATGCATCACAAAGATGCGCCTCAGTTTGACAGACCACTTCCAAATAAAGTAGAAGAGACAAGTGAACATACCTTGCTATAAACATTTGAAAGTACAATCATTCCCAGAAACTGTAATTCAAACAGGGACCAGATCTAGCAGACCAGATTCAGGCAAAACACAATTTGCATTTAAATCAGCAAGAGCTACTGGTGACTAGCATGCAGCATGTACTTATTAGCGTCCTAACAGAAACGTGTATTTTAAAACAGATGGTAGAAGCTGAAAGAAAATTGAATCACAAAATAAGATCATTAACATAAGTGCTTCCTCTTCTAATCAGCTACCACTGTGTTACTATCAACCAGGGTGTTGGGGAATATCATTCATTTCCTCATCTCAGAATGTAAATATATGAATTGTTTCTCTCCCTGTTTCCTCCCCACCCCCATTGCACAGGCACTTTTCTTCCCCTTAGTGTCTCTCCCAGTTTGACAAAAAATTAGAGTGGACCATTTTCTTTTCTTCTCTCCTTCACATCAGTAGGGTTCTCTGCATCTACTGAAAAAACCCCTAGATTTTGACAGAGGGAGATGTTCTGGGACAACATTTCAGACTTATTTCTCCACAAAGCTTCCTCCCACACCAGAGCACAACCTTTCAGGCGCAAGCATACTAGCTTGGGAAAACAGCTTGGAAAGTACAATCATGAAACAAAAAGAAAAAAAAAAAGGAGCATGGTCATTCTATCTCTCTCAGTTACATTCATATTTCTCAGTTTACACAGCAAGTAAACTACCAGTACTTTGGGCCCAAACCACTCAGCTACAAACAAGCTGGATTTTCTCCCCTTCCCCATCACCTTCCTCAACAAAATTTCTGCGACCAGGATTTAACCACCAGCATGACCATATCAGGAATCAGAACATTGGTTAAAATGCTCTTCACTGGCAATGGCTCTGAGAACTGACTTGCTGGTTATGCGATACAGACAGGAGCTAGAGCACCAGTAAAACACAGTCATTACAAGAATAGAGGATGCTTAAAATATACTAGCACACTACAAGTATCACCAAAGTTACCTCAAAAAAAAAAAAGTTATATAAAAATAGTATTCCCTTACCTGTCAGAGATTTCAAAGGCACTCATCCTTCATAAATGCCCCAGGTGCAAAAAGAAAATACACTTCTATGGCTTCTTTTCCTTGAGGAACACAACAGCTCAGTGCAGGGTCCTGCCTACCCCTTTGCTCAGCTGTAAGCTGTTAGACCTGCCAGATCCCTGCCCAGGCCCCAGCTGACAGTAATGTGTAACTTGTCCTGTAGGACCCTCAGGGAAGTAAAATTTCTTTGGTGCTGAGGACCTGGCATGGTGCTTTTTTTCTCTTGGAAAAGTAGCACACTCCTGAGATTATCACAAATTTCCTAAAAGGGCTTTGTGCAAGAGGGCTGCTGGGCCAGAGCTGCGTGAACACCAGGGGCATACTTTCATTTTAAGCATGCCTGAGCCAAAACGCTGTAGAACTATTACAGGCATTACTTTAAGTTTCTAGGCAAGGCAATCACTGATTTTGCTCATTTCCAGTGTAATTCACCGTGGCTACACTGGGTTTTGATCTGCAGTAATTTAAATAGACTGCAACAGGCCATGGAATTTTAACCCGAAGCTTTTGTTTTTTTTTTTTCTAACATTAGGTGCTGCAAATATTGCAGCAACATAGACATAAGATTCCAAAAAATTCTCACTGTAGTCACTTTTCTGCTCTTTTTAGGTTGAAGGAGGCCAAAAGATTAAGCATACAATATTGCAGGTACAGGGCTGAGTTGCAAAATCATTACCACCTTGCCCTACATCAAGTTATCACCAATTATTTATACACAGAAAAGAAATCACTACCATTTTATGCAGAAATATCCATGTACTTGCTGTCCCACATGTAAAGCAACAAAACTTCTACCTATTATTTTCCCAGCTGGAAGCTAATCCACCCTAAATTTTGCTGCAGTGCTGAAGATTTTTGAAAAGCTTCACAGATAATTGAGTTGCAATTTCAATACATAGGATCCCTCAGTAAGCAAAAGAGTATCATCCTCTGTTTGTCATAAGCCTTTTTACAGCAGGAAGAAGATCAAGAAAAGAACAGATGAACCTGTTGAGAGGTTCTGACAGCATTACTTCTCCCAGAAGTGTTGCTAACTACCCTACAATTTTCTACGGCTATTTCAAGGCCTTAAGAGTCAGGGAAGAGTGGTGTCATGCTATAAATGCAACTAAAATTGAGTACTTCCATTCCTGCTGCAAGCCTGTTTCTGTGGAGCTGTTGGTTTCTCCATGCAGCTATTTCCAGTGACACCTGATGTTCAAGATGGACTAACAGGCTTCCAGGGTTGCAGGACCTACAAGGCAGCTGCCCACTTAATAAGGACCTGCACTAATTGCTTGGGCAAGCTCTCATCAGGCTCAGTATGGATATAAACTGAGTCTAGAATGGATTTGGGTTTCTTCTGGGGCTTTTTAGCACAGTTTTGAGCCTTTTGTCCCACTGAAGTACTGATTCAACAGAACAACACATTTGCAGCATAATTGTATGATATGCTTTTCTCTTTTGTTTTCAACTTCACCTGACCTTCTAAACTTGTATATTTTCCATTCTTTTTTTCCTGTTAGCTTAAGTGACTGTTTCATGGCACAGTGATTTGGAAAATGCTCATTTTATAAAGGCTAGTGTTTCAGTCATCTTTCAGCCCCCAGAGACAAGCACCGAATATTATAAAGCTAAGGCTGCTCACATACAGATGGCAAAAACTGTCAGTGTAGCAGGAAAGGAATGGTAAGTGTTTAATCCTACCAGCTGCTCTGAATCCTGTGCATGTGTAGGGGCAAGAAAACATATCAAAACCTTCTTCTTGCACAAGACTAGCTGTGAGCTTCTGGTTGAAGAAAGCAAATATCCTTCCAACTGCCTTGCTGAGAGATTTAAGGCTGAAACAGTCCAGTCTCACCTGTAATCTCTCTCATTGTCTTCTGACAAGCGATGCCCTCTTTTAGAACTGCAGTCTGAAGCTTTCTCTAAGACTGGAAAGGTGATAGAGTGATCTTGTGCTCTCTGAGGAGAGCAGCTATCTCCCCAGGAGAGATGTTGCAGTTCACTGCCTGGGAGTTTCGCTGTGCTCGCCTTTGCCAGCACTTGGTGACTTCTAAGAGCTCTGTCTCTGGAAGGCAATAGCTCTGGAAACCAAACATCCGACCAACAAACATCAACTTAAAAATCTGCTTCCTGCTTTTAATGGAGTAATACAAAGGATGGAACAGAATGGAACATTTGCTTACTGATCAAAACTGATTGGAGCCATGATTAATTGGTTTTAAAATCAGAAATGGCAGGTTCATTTTTGGCTAAACAGAGAAGGCAGAGCAGTTGGCTCTCTCGTCCCAAACAATTATGGTTGTAAGTTTGACATGATATTCCATTTCTAAATGTTTTGCTTCCCCAACATCCTAAGCTGACACAATAAAAATAACTTATACTGCACAGGAAATATTACTGGACAAAGCCTGAATCCTGCGCAGCTCAGGTCAGAAGTCTTCACTTTCCTGAGCACCTTGCTCCGACTGTGTTTACCTGAAGTACCACTGCAGTTCAGTCTTTGGGGTAAGGCACCAAGGAGAAATGAAGCATCTATAACTGGGGTAACAGGTTTGTTGCACTGTGCATTTTCCGAGTGAATTGCCTTATACCGATGTATTACTATTTTCACTTTTCTGAGCTTATGAAGTGTGACTGCCATTTAGCAGCACCTTGTTGTCCCAAAGAGACATGCTGATAGAGGGATTTGTTGCAGTAAGATGGCAGTCTTTGTGAAAAAAGATTGTCCTTGTTCATTTTCATGGGACGTTTCAGATAGGGACTATTCATGGGCATCTTTTGTCACACAGGGGTGCTTGGAGTTGAGGTTGGTCTGAAAACCCTCCTGCATTGTAAAATGTGACTGCACACATCATTGCTGTCATTATAATTACTGCAGTTATTAGATTTATTCTTGCCATGAAATATAGAGATGTGAACTATACATGTATTCACACTGCAGCCATGGCTACTGCTCTTCTCCTTTCTGCTGTAAAGCAAGCTGTGTGTACTGCAGGCTACCACCTCCTTTGTGGTGAAAATGTTATCAAGAAAAAACAAATGAATAAACCCCTTTCTTCTGGTAAGGCAGAGCCAACAAGGCTGTCAAGAGCATGGTGGAAAATTATAGTAATAGGATAATGGAAAAATTACAATTTGTGGAGAATGAAGTCTATTACTTCCACGTTTAACAGCCCTGTGGAGAATAAAAACAGCTTTTCTGCAGAAAGATTTGATTTAGTGCCAAAAATTTCAATTTACACCTTAAAATAAACTGCTAAGGGAGAGTGAAAAATAACCTTTTTTCTTGAAATCCTGTAGCAGAATTAGCTCAAATTAGTACATTTTAGCACAGAGGTATGGTTTGGGGAAAGAGTGACTTTTAACTGTGGATTTTGGTCCAAGTTAATGGAAAAGCTGGAGAGTTATTTAGGAAGGATAGATGTTCTAGGTAATTTGTTTGGAAATTTTAAAATACTGACAAAACCCCTAAAACTTCTGAACATCCCCCCCCCCCCCTTCTGCTCACATGGGGGAATTTTACTTTCTTCAAATAATAAATGAAATCTGATTATTCTGTACAAGGACTTTTTGAGAAATTCTGGAAGGATACTTCGTATTTTGCATGTATTAAGGCTGTTTTTTAAAGTTATATTTCTAAAAAATAGAGATGAAACAATAAATCAGTTTCCTAATGCCTGAACTAGTCTTATACATTTTGATGTTTAGCCCTGAGATACTTGAAACACCATCAATACATTTGCATTTGATTTCTTTCCAATAGAGACTCATACGTACATTTTTAATATTGACAGCAATACTGAGAGTGTGTATTTCTTCACAGTACAACTAAAAGTAGTAATTACAATTACACAGGTTGCCTTTGCATTCAGTGCATTTGCTTTAGTTTGAAGAAGAGTCTGTAAAAGAAGCAGGTGCAGACATAGGAATTAAAATCAAACTGTTAAGATGTATCAACGTCTGTGTTTCCAAACAAATGCAAGTCTGTAAAGTGGTACCATCCAAGTCTGATGAGGACTCAGCAGGTAAGTGGGCCTGTAGTCTTTGAATAAGGAAAAACAAGATCTTTTGCTGTGCAGGTCGTGCCTACCAGTACTCATACGGGGACTTTATCTTCTTGGTATTTTTAACAGAGGAACATATTTACTTAATACTGGGTCTTAATCCACTGGGATACAGGAAATTTGAGAAATCTATCAGTGCAAAATTCAGAAAGAAATTAGTTCTGGAAAAGTTCTGTGACTCCAAGCTGTTTACCAGTTTTGCCATGAATGCTCCCAGCTCTCCTCACCCTACTCAGAGAAGCAGACTGAGAAACATCTTCAGGATGTGTCCAGGATTGTCACATTTCTGCTGGTGGCTGCAGGAGTTTTGGTAGCACTACACTGTGTTTGAAAGGTCTTTCAGCACAAGAAGAAAAGTCCCAGCTGCCCCATGCAGCCAGACTGTGAGCATTTGTTGGCTGCTGCAGTATGCTGAGGTGCAGGTATCAAAGCTTCACCTCAGGAGAACAGATCTGAGGAAGAGCCAGGGCTGCACTTCGATACAGTCACTTATGGGAGATATCTGAAAGCTGTCTGTGAGTGACCAGCAAGATTTACCTCTGCAATGGTTCCTTACATTCAGTTGAAATGAAAATCTTGGAGAAGCCATGAGTGGCACTGAGTATAAACAGAGGTTAGTTGTAGAGTGTTGTGTGTCTTCACTGAAAGAAGCCAGTTTTGAACTTTTTATTTTTTACTGTTTTCTTGCTATGAATTGATCACACATCCACATCAGATATCAAAAATCAGTCAGACTAATGCTGGAGAACGGAGTGGCTCAAGAATGGATCCTGGATTTTCAAAAGATGCTTCATGTCCTGACACCTGACTTGAGACCCATCACAAAGCCTCCTCAGCACTTCAGAATATGCACTGCCTGATATAAAATGTGCAACAGCCAAACATCTTTATTGCTATCTGTTGGTTACAATTAGAAAATCTTTGGCAGTTGCTATCACTTAGTAAAACTTTTGATATGTGTATAGCTACAAAATCTAATCTTTTGGCAAGAAACTAATATGACTAATTACATTTTGTGATTTGCATTTCCCCTGAGGTCTCAGTATTTTGTGCTTCCTTCAGAAATTGTAACATAAAGTGACTTCTACTAGTTATGTCATTTGTTATTAATTTAAATAACACACAAACTATATTTTGGCTTCTCTGGGGGACAAAGCATCACCATCTTCTTTGACATAGTGGAAAAACCCCAAATTTAAAAAAATTAAATTTTAAATCATGTGTCCCTTGAGTGACTCAGCTGAGGCAAATTCACCTTAACGACAGCCCTGATCCCAAAATTTCAGTGACCAGAAAAGTTGCTTTTTGGCTTTTTATTGCTAGAGCTGCCTAAACACAAAGCTAAACCACAAGTTACTGAAGTCAGTTGAGAGGAAGTCTTCAACAGAGGTTGCCTTTGGTGAACATCTCCATCCACAACTCACAAAATCTGAAAAGTTTTGGCTGTTGTCTGTCTTCTTAATGTGTGGTGTCTATTTGTTAAGGTCCATTGTTGAGGGAGACCTAAGGACCACCTAGTGTTGAGCATCCCTCTGTAATGAAAGGTTTGATTTCTTTTGAAGTACTGCAGCCTTGGAATGAGCCACTGATAAATGTGGGAGACCATTATAACACCATGAATATTTATATTCAAATATCCAAAAGTGACTTATTTGGAGTGTATATTATATGAATTAATGTTCCGTTTTCAAAGATTTGCTGCTTTGACCGTGTGTATAGTTGTGTATGTGATCACACAGTGCTTATAGTCATGATCACGTGTGGTGTTCATTGCCATAAAATTACTGTATCTTTAGCCTGGTAAGTGCATCAAACTCTTGTGTTTGTAGCACTTGGAAGATTATTTACAATTTATTCATTCCAGAACTGGGAGAAGAAAATACAGAGGAAGTATACATTTGTTTCTTGTAGCCTCCCAGAATTTAATGTATTTGAAGAGCAAAGAGTATCTTGCAGCCTGGGGGAGGGTTGGCTCCTCTCAGGTCTAGGCCCCTGGTGACCATTTTGGTAGAGCACTGCATTGCCTTTTCAGGGGTAGTGTAAGTTCTTAGGATTCTGTTGCAGAAAATCTAGAAGTGCTACTATTTTTTAAAAGGTACTACACAAATAATATAAATGCTATATAAATATGAAAATGTAGTGTTATCATTAATCATCCTGCAACCATTTAGTTCATGCTGCCAAGTCAAATGACTTTTGCATGTATTACCTTCCTGCTAAGCTCCATAAGAGGTCCTATGAAAATGCATTTAATTCTGACAAACCAAACAATCCGTTGCCAAGGAACACAAAGAGCTCTTTCAAAAAGTCTTTTTCTATCTTTATGCAGTTCAGACAAGAATGGCTTAAATATTTGATTGAAATAGGTCATTAATCAACAGTTCTGTTGAAAAGTGGTCTCTCTTTTTGGTAAAAGGGTTTAATTTCAAGCATTTTTTGAATCCACAGAAGTTAACTCTTAACAAATTTCTTGTCTTTTAGAAAGACTTTCGATACCACATTCTGTAAGAAAGCAAAGGGCTTTAGAGTCTTAGTCCAAGGTATAGGCAAAGCCCAAGCCCCTTTGTTTGCCTCCTGCTAGCTGTAAATAATTTTCATCAATTAAAAAACAGGTCTTATGTGAGCAGTAATCATAAACCAAACTAAAACGTGGATCTACAGTACTCTAACGGTTCCCTGGTAACTGCTTGAGTATGCTCTTGTACCCAGCAGCGTGTGCAAGGTGTGCAACCTACTCCTTATTCTCTTTTTCTCTCCTAAATCTCGAATTTCCCCAGAGTAGGAATGGGTGAATTCATATAGTCACTGTTGCCAGTCATAAACAGTTGTATGGGGAGTTCGTGTTCTTTGCCCTTAAGGTTATATCACTGCCTGTCATTTGGTTTATCTGAGCCCTTCCAGTTAACAGATCTGCAACATGAAACCAGCGAGAGGGTTAACTCACTCTTGCATGGACCTGTCAGTGGATGAGCAGATGGATGGGTGGATGGATTCTGTGGCACTGGATTGCAGGAAGGCACTGCATGGTCACTCACATGCTTTACTTCAATTGTGACAAAAAAAGATGTAACAAAATGGCATAGTTTTCATTGCAGCTCAGACATACTAAGGTATTTTGCCTTAAATAAATATACTAAATAATATGGATTAAATATATATACAGCTTAAAAATACTAATGTTTAAATAAATATAAATATATTATTTAAGTAAAAACCCAGCTTCATTAAATATACCAAATGCTAAGGTTTTGTGTCAATCACAGTTGGACTCATGGATCTGAGGACAGCTTGTCTCCTGCTTCCATGTTCTTTCTGCTGGAACTTCTTTTTTCTCTTTTAAAGTGCATATATTTTGGTGTTTCATCAGAGGAAGAGGAGGTAAGTAGTTAAGTCAATTCTCCCAGAATATCTTATTTGATAGATCTTACTTTGGAAGTTCTTATATGCTAAACTGATCATTCAAAGAGCTGTGCCAAAAACTCGCACTGCTTCTGGAGAAAACTCATATTCAGATGCCAGTCAAAGGAAAAATTAGTATGTACCATCCTATAAAGGACAGTTGAACTGGTATTTATAATGACAGTGTCTGCAAATGAACTTTTTCAAATAATTTCTTCCATGGTTCTTCCAACATTTCCGTGAAAGAGGATTATCAACACAAAAATAATCATGTGTCTGGTGCCTGTACTGCAAAGAATGTCATTATCATAGAATGACTTGGTTTGGGAGGGACCTTAAAGACCATCTAGTTCCAATGCTGCTACTATGGACAGGGATCCCTTCCACTAGACCAGGTTTCTCAGAGCCCCATCCAACCTGGCTTTGAATACTTCTAGGGATGGGGCATCTAGAAGTTCTCTGGGCAATCTGTTCCAGTGCTTCACCACCCTCACAGTAAAGAATTTATTCCCAGCATCTAATCTAAACCTACTTTCTTTCAGTTTGAAGCCATTTTCCCTTGTTCTGTCCCTACATGCCCTTGTAAAAATTTTCTCTCCCTCTTTCTTTTAGCCTCCCTTCAGGTACTGAAAGGCCCCAATTAAGTCACCCCAAAGCCTTCTCTTTTGCAGGCTGAACAGCCTCCATTCTCTCAACCTTTCCATGTAGGAGAGGTGCTCCATCCCTCTTGTCAACTTGGTGTCCCTCCTCTGGACTCGCTCTAACAGGTCAATGCCCCTCCTGTGTTGGGGACTCCTTAGCTGGATGCAGCACTCCTGGTGGGATCTCACCAGAACTGAGTATGTTTTTTGTCAGAACATAGTAACTTCTTGAAGTGTTCCCTTAAAACATGTAAAATTCCCATACAATTTGAATCTTTGTACTAGACATGGCATTCAATTATTTTAATTGTTCAAAATCTGTACTGGTTCTAGAACAAGTATTTAAAAAAAGCCAGTGGCATAACTGTGAAGTGAACTCAGGAACAAACTTAAGACAACATAGATTTTATGTAATCTCTTTGTAAAATATCTTACCCTCTAGGGCTGCATATTGGGCCTGCCTGAGATGGAGGTAATTTTCCCACAGCAGCCCTCACAGAGCTCTGCTTTGCACTGGTAGCTAGAAAGGTGTTCATAACACCTGATGGCACAGCATCAGCACTGTCTCTGAACATTCCTCCTCCCCACAAAGAGGCTGGGGATGAGCAAGATCCAAGAGGGGGTACAAGTAGGCCAGCTGACCCAGAATAACCAAAGGGATATTCCACACCTTATGACATCAGCTCAGACAGGAAAGCTAAGGAAAGGCAGAAGATGGGGGAGCATTCATTGTTTACTATGGTTGCCTTTCACAGCAACCATTATGTGAACTGAAGCTCTGCTTCCCGGGCAGTGGCTGAACATCACTTGCTCATGGTAAATAGAGAATAAACCTTTTTTTCCCCTTTTGCTTGTGCATTTGCAAACTTTCACTTTTTATTTGGTAAACTGCCTTATCTCAACCTACAAGTTGTTTTCCATCTCATTTTCTCTTCCCACTCCAGCTGGGAAGGGGAGTGGGCACCTGGTGTCCAGCCAAGGTCAACCCACCACAGATTGCCTTAGGCTTTTGTTGCTGTTAATAAGTGATGTGGACTCAGGCACTAGATGTCAAAGTTAGGTAAACTGTGCTCATACTATCAGCTCAGAATAAAGGATGTAAAAATAATCTGCAATTTAGTTTGTGAAAAAAAACATATAAGCAAAAAAACCCCAACAGCAAATGTCCTCAGTATCCCTGGGATGCAGAAAAGTGCTTGGATGTCGTAGTGGCAGCCCTTCCTTCTCCATAGCTTCTCTAAAAGGTTAAAAGTGTGTTAGCTGTGCACCCCCTTTACTACAAAGGCACAGTACTCCAGCAGAGCTTCTGTGCAGAAAACCAGCCATCAAGTAACTCTCAGTGGTGGTTTTCAGCCTGCCTCCTGTGGAGTTTACAGTCCTTCTTAGTAGCAGTCAGGGAAAGCACGATTGTGATGGAGCAAAAGAGGTTATTTAGTGAAATAATATTAATGCACTAATTGTATTTCCCTTGCAAATTACTGCCGGACTTCATTTTTCCTGCTGCCTCAGAGGTTTTGAAACTTTGTCAGGAGCCAGAAAGGAAAGGAGCTAGCACTCTTCATTGCATCAGTCCTAGTTGTGCCATTACCCTCCTCTCCCTTTCCTCTCCTCTTGCTGGTATCCCACTGCCTCTAGCACTGTTTTTAGTGAATAACAGGACATAGAGCCTCAGTGTGGACTTATCAGGCATGTCAAACTTGGAGAAAAATTGCACTTTGGTCAGTAACTCTTCCTTGCTCTGTTGCTTCTGGACAGAATCCAGCCTTCACATCAGGAGGTTTCGATGGAAGGCAAGTCCATGAGTGTGAGTGAATTGCACAGATGGAGAAGAAGGAGAAAACATGATTCTGCCAAATTGGGTTTTTGAAAGGGATGGGAGCTGCTAGAGTTAGTTGAGGGGTTTGAAATTCTTAGTGGTGTCCATGGCAGATGGGTTAGGGACCTCAGTGCAGGTATAGGGGTGAAGAGTTGAGTGGCAAATTACACCTATCTAATATTATCACTAGGTTTTGCAATCTATACCAAAGATACAAGCACCAGAAATTTGGAGGGTGTGTCTGTATTTGTGCATATATCTGTATATACACGATAAACCTCTCAATGATCTCCAATCATTATTGAGAGCAGTGATGAGATCTTTTGTCACAGGTTTTAAGCAAAACCTACAGAAAACATCCTGATTAAGTGTTGGCCCCATGGTAAGAAGCCCTCAGAAAAGCACATCACATGTTGCTCTGAGCACTGCTCTTTGGCCAGGACATAGGCCAATATCAATAACAAGCACAAGGATGGAACATCCCAGAAACCATTTTGTAAATCACAGGATCCTGATATTCTAGCAGTTGCAGTTCTATTTCGTCTGGATGTGGCTCGCTGCTGTCAAAAGCTCAACACATATTGAGGTTTCAGTGGAGGTCTTGGAAACGTCCTTAGCATGTTTTTACCATTTCAGCATCATGCTTTTTTCCTTCCTATATTTGGACCTCCTTGAGATATACCTTGAGGTATGGCTAGGCCTGGTATCCTGTTTCCTCTGGAGATATGGGGGCAGGAGAGATTCCTGAGGGCCAGTTATTCGATAGCATGCGAATGTGAAAAATATTGCTATGTCCTTCTACATCTGGAGTCCAGGGCTGTAGTGCCTTTCATGAAGGGTCTGTTATCTGCCTTGGCAGTGCACGGAGCAGAGGCAGCCCTCTAGCAGAATACTCTAGAGGCAGTTTCTTACTCAAAATTTCTCCTGTGGGACTTTCCACAGCGGGAAAGTCTTCTCTGGTGCATGACAATAATTGCTCTGCTTACAGAACAAAACAGAGTGGAAAAAAAAAAGGGAAGAAATTCTCGCCCCTTTTCCCACACTGAGCATTAACTGTACTGTCTGGCCTTGAACCAAGGGCCAAGAAATAACATGTTACCATGTATCATGTTCAGCTGGGGAAAGTGCTCTGACATTTAAAAGAGATGTTTTAAAATCATCTCGTACAAAATTCTGTAGTGGAGCAGCAAGAGCTGGGCTCCTCCCCAGGGGACAGCAAGCTGGGATACGAGGGCAGCCAGGAAGGGGCAGGCAGGGCCAGGCATTGCCGCCATAGGAGAGTATGGTCCCACGGTACCAGAGGCAGCCAAGAGCCCTGACAAATCCCTTCCAAACTCCTGTACTAGATTTTTAAGCATCCAGATAGACCCCCAGGCTACATGTTTAGTACTCTGCTATTACATCTTTTGTTCGGCTTCACATGGTGGTAATCGATAAATGCACTGCCTGTCAGTAAAAACCCTCAGCCAGAAATTGCCTGCCACTGGGATCTGTAATGTGTTTCTCCACCAGGAGAAACACAAGGGTATCGTAAGCACCGTATTTTCTTCTTCTCACACCTGACTTCACTTTTTTTTAACTGGGAAGATTGATTTCAGCAGCAGGCGTTCACTGAGGTTCATGTTAGAAAGCTCATTCTTGATGTAAAATACACAAAAGGAACTCTAGCAACAATTGCTGCTGTTAGTGTTGCTATTTATGACATTAATCAAGACTTGATGTAATTAAGCTGCTTCTAGAAACACCAGTGTTCAGCCAGTTATTGCTGTCCGCTTGTTTGTTTTTTTTTCTTAGGGGAGTGAAGTGTCAATATTTATGAAACGTTTCAAAGGAGTGGCTTTTATTCTGGCTTGTCTGACTTTTCCCAAGACTACCTTGGGGATAGCTAATGTCACTTGTTTGTCTGCATCGATCATTCCGAGGTGCTTAATTTGGTCTGTGGTTGACCTGTCTTATGTTTATTGTAAGTTTTTTTAAGTGACTGCTTTTATGAAGTGGGACTGATGTTTGTTTCCTTTTTGGGAGCCATTACAACAGACTGTTAATTGCGGCAATTCTAATCACTTAACTGTTACAGGTAGAAATACAAACGTATACACATATGTGGTTTAGTAATTGCTTAAAAATGTAACAAAGGATGTAAAGGGCCAAGATTCTAGATATAAACACTGAACAAAAATCCCAAAGAGTAAGTTTAATCAATGCAATATTGTAATTAGCAGCTGATTAGTCTTATTGTTTACTAATACATGGTATTGATTCTTACTGAGACAAACTTTTCTCAAAAAAAAAATCATTATGTAAGAATTAGCAGTATTAAGATAAATATCTTTGAAGCAATAAAAAAGGTACCTCGATTACTGTGTAATTCTGAAGGAAGTTACAGGTACCTATGAAGTATTTATGGCCTCCAAAGGCTCTCTCTCTTTTCTTTTGAAAATCGTACATGCGTGTTCAGATATTATTAGCGATACAACGATGTCAGCATAAGTCATTTTACTGCCCTCGCTGCATTTCTTTCCAGTGTTAGACCAAGAGGACCTCTCAGGAGCTGAGACCCCAAAGAGAAATCAGAGTCTCTGCAGCCTCTTGTGCCAGCCTTGTGAGAAACCTCTGAGGTGACGTACATGAACACCCACACTTGCGTGACCTACACACCACGGCTGCTCAATGCCATCCATCCCTGGAAACCACAGCAGGGCAGTGAGATGGAGATTGTAGGTCTTGTTATCCATCATGTCCCCACAGAGCCGGCGCTGTAGTGGTATGGCTACAAGGCTTTCAGAGTGGAGCAGTATTGACTCAACACAGGATCTTTCCTGCTTAGGTTTTACCCTAATTACCATCCACCTTTTCTGAAGGGACAGCCTGACACAGAAGGAGGAAGCGGGTGAAATTCCTAAGTCTAGGGGTGGTTGGTAAGTCAGAAGGCACTTTTGCTGCAGACACAATTTGCTTCCACTCTGCTACAATCTGTGAAAGTGCTTATTCAACCAGTTGAGGTTGGCTTCCTTTGTGTGCTGCTGCCACTCCAACACTCTAATAGGTAGCCAGTAATTATTCTTCTGAAAGCAAGATAAAGCAACAGGAAAAATGTTGGCCCTTTTATAACCTTCAGAACATCTAATGAATATCACTGCTTGAACCACGTAAACAGCATCCACTGAAAGACAAGTCCCTGTAGGTGCTTTGCACAAGTCTGTAACTTCCACTATATCTCCAGCTACATCCAGGACTTCTCTGTGCTCGTCACTGCCACGATACTCAAGATATTGCATCTGCTGTATTAGGGTCACTACAGGCTTCTGTTGGAGGTACGAGCATGCAAGGAGGGTCTGCTTCCACGGCTCCTCTAGGGCAGGGCTTGCTCCAGCTATTGGTGAAGTTAAGGAAAGACTGAATTAAATACCTCTGTGATTCCTCTTTTGCTCAGGATTATTTTACAAGTGAGCTTGACTCTCTGTCCCCTTATTTGCTAATGAGTCTGACTCTCTGACTCCTCCATGGAAATGAAAGAGAAGAAAAAGGTTTTGGGTTAATCTTTAAAATAAAATAATTCTTCTCCTGGATAAAATATCATGTTTTACTAAAATAGCCTGAATTCTCACTTATAAAACTAACAGTCAAAGAAAAATACAAGAATCCACTGATCATATAAGGAAAAATAAACTTCTGGACATGTAAATTAATCTATTATCTTTGAAAAGGTGTTCTAGGGAAAATGGGATAACTCCAAATCATATGGCCTTATCTAATGGTATAACCATCACACCACTTTTTTCTTTTTTTTAATTTCAAATACATTGCTTCTTTAGTCCAATTATCTTACATATTGTTGCAAAAACAAATTGCTAACAGGGCCATTCCCTGCGCAGTGATTGAAAGAAGGATGTTACTGCTGCTCATTCTTACCATAGGATGCAGATCATAGGAAATGATTCGAAGAAGCAGATCCTCTGAAACATCCTCATACCTTCTCTGAGGAATGTGGGTATCTCGGGTTTGCAGGGGCTAGGCTTCATCATTCCTTTATTTACTTGTACAAGTCAGAGATGCTAGTCCACAGATCTGAAACAGTGTATGGCTCCTGGAGAGTGCAAAGGAAGGTCCTAAGCTTGGGTATGTGTGTCAGTCTTCTCATGGGCATCAGGGACCAAGCTGGCAGAGTGGCTGGGTATCCAAATGTTTATGTGTGTGAGGTGGCAAGCCAGCAGGCTGGGGAATGATACAGATAAGTTGTTCCAACACATTTCAAACTGGTGGTGGAGCAGGGAGATGTTAGTCATCTTTTGCCAGGAAATGTCAGAGCCAGGATCCTCCTCAGCTCTTGGCATAGGCAGAGGTGTAAAAATGCCCAGTCTCCTCTCTAGAGCTCTCCAACCGATTATGAATAATTCACATCAGATCAGGAGGGGAGCAGAATTTTGTTCTCAAATAGCAAAGTTTCAGAAAATTCAGAGATGAAAAAACATGAGTATAAATCTCAAGCATGGACCAGGCTCTTCATAAAGTGTGTTTCGCTCCCAAGTCACAAAGCTGAAGAATTTATTTCTCTACCCAAAACGCCACTTGCTGCTGCCATAAAAAAATTGATGACTTCTGCAACAGACTCTAGGGAAGCTGATGGACATAGGTCATTGCTTCCTTCGTATGTACTGCTAGAGTATGTAAACTCTCACCCAGGGGCTGTGCACATTCTTCACGTCCACACAGATCCCATGAAGCACATAAGAATAGAGGGCACAGAGTTCAGAAGGAAAAAATAATGTCAGCAAAACCATCTTACCTAACAGTACAGTCAAAGTCAATTAGCAAAAGTTGTTCCTTTGTAAAGCCTCAGAATAAAGATGACTTTCACATTTTTGAGATGTTTTCCGGTAAACTTTTTTTTAAAGAAGTATTTACTATGTACAAAAACTAGTCTTAATTTTTAGTTGTCTGAAAAGAAATGGTAATATTTGCAGGTAAATAACAAGATATTTGAAGTAACATAAGGGGGAGAATGAACTGGTCCAGGGGGGCATTGCTTCTATTGAGGCAAATGTTACCATCTCTATAACAGCACCACTCAGCCCTGTATGTTCTTAGAATTAGTTTTTCTTTCTCTGGTAAAGCTGGGCTTACTGAAATTTTTCATTTTTTTCACAGCAAAGAGCTCTGTGATTATAAGGGCGGTGGTTTTCACGCTGCACTGAGCATACACTGCTTTGCCTGCTGAGGATTTGACCTTAAATCATTTCACACTTGCTGCAGTTGGAGAAGCAGGAGGGGGAAATGTCAGGAGTTTTACTTACTGTGATTCAGAATTTTACATCTCTCCTTTTAGAATTATCTCTTCAGACGCTAAGTATTATGATTTACTGTGCCAGACTGTGTTTGCTGCTTCATAGCTGTAAGATCGATAGGGGAATTTTATCCCGTGATTCATTAACAGAAACAGTTTAAAATTGAGATTTGTGGGAAATCTGTTGGGACCAAATAGGAAAACATGTGCACACACAGAAACAACATAATCTTAAACATTGTCTGCCTCCTTGGTCTTTACAGAATTTATGAGTCTGTGTACTTGACAAAAATGGGAAGTAGATGTTATTTGGATTAGCTATTTTCACAGTTTGTATTGCATGTATCTTTGCATGGTACTGCCAATAGAGCTAACTGTTTCTCTCTGACAATTCTGAAGAACTCCTAAAAGGCACACTGAATAGCAAAAAAAATGCTTTTTGTTAGAAAAGGTTGATGGTATTTCGGTTTTAACCTTCCCTGTGCTAGATAACACAAATATATGTGCTATGTGTTTTTTTTTTATTTGCACCCATAAATTCTTATGCATTACATTTCTTCCTCTGTCATAGAGGATGCCTATTTTTGCCTCTACATCTTATTCTCATTTAGAAGTATGGTATTTTGAAAATCTCATTTTAGAAGGTTATTGCAGGTACCAGAATAGCACAGACAGATGCTTTTTCCTCATATTTTACTGGACATGGAAATACTTTCAAGGACGGACCTTGTTCAGCTGCAAGGACTTTCATTCAATAAATGAAAATGGACTCCCTCACCAGAGACATCTACCACTCTTTATTTTCCCACCATCTTCACCTACTACCCACCCCTGGCACAGCTGCACCTTGTACTTACTCATCTTCTTACATGTTTTTTTTGGGTGGTTTGTTTTTTTTTTTGGGGAGAGAGGGGTGGGGAAGAGGGGAGGGGGGGATAGAGAGTGAAGTGGGGTGGTTTGTTTTTTTGTTTTTTTTTTTCCCTCCTCCTTTAAATGCTGACTACATTCCAGTTTGGTTGTTACACAAATTTGGTTTAATCTGACCCAGATTCGATGTCATGGGTAGTGCAATGAATATCTTTCAGAGACCACACTATGAAATGAAGTGGTCAACAAGGACTCCACCAAGGGAAAAACTCACAGGAGTCCCTGCAGCGGCTTCCCAAGGAATATTGGATATGAGACGTAGCTTCAGAGGAAAATGTGCAAACCCTTGAAAGAACAAAGGTCCTGTAGAAAGCTGAGTAAAGTGCCACGCACTGCATGTTGCTACACCACCTACAAGTGCTCTCACAAGGAAAGACAACAGAATCTCAGTCAGTGTGAGCAAAGAGTCTGCCATTGTGGAAAATATCACTGAAAGGGTTACTAATTGTGCACTGAATATGAGAGGAACAAAAATAACAGAGGATTGGGATGTTTTGATGTACATTTTAACTATTCTTGAATAGAAAATACTACATAACAAGAAATGCTTACATTACTTAGAAAAACAGTTCTTTGGTAATTGAGCAGTGACTCACCTCACAACAAGAGTTGTTTCATCTGTGAAGTCTCACGGAGACCAACACACAAAAGATGCAGTCAAGGAACACTGTAAGCTGAAGCCTAAGCATGAAAGAGGAAAAAATTATTTCTGATGATATAGGGAATATATTCCCTAATAACAATTGAAAAACTCTTTCAAATGAAGGATTAAATTATTCAATCACATGCAAGAATAAATCACCCACAAGCACATATTTTCTGAAATTAACTGAAGCTGTCAGCAGGCAAAGTAAAACTACTTTGAATATTAAGATATTATTATAAGACACTATCCCTCTGCTAAAATAACTACATAAACTGATATGGTCCTTTGCCTTTAGGAACCAGTATCAGCATCAGGCAAGACATGATGTTGAGCACATTTACCCTCAACTGGCCTTGCCTGGAACAGTGGTGGCAGACCTGAGGACAGATCTCTAGACAGAAATCAGTTGAGTGCATAAATAGAACTGCTGCTCAGCCTCCACTCTTTGGATCAAAGTACGGAAAGACCTTTGTTAATGTTGTACTAAGTAGAGAACAGTCTGTATTGATGCATCTCGCATGGTACATGAGAAAATTGGAGCATAGTACTGAAGAAAATTCACATACCTGACAAAGTAGCATGTGCTACTGATGTCTGAAGACTCCTGACAGACTTACCAAGTATTTGGAGTGTGAGGATGTTTTGTTTCCTTGGTTACTTGGAGGTTTTGTTTGTTTGTTTTGGTTTGAGTTTTTTGCAAATATCATAAATTAGGAGCCCCAATGGGGAGCTCAGTGTTCAAGAGACCTGTCTGATCTTGGGCAGATATGATATTTCCATGAGATTCTTTCCAACTAAACAGAATTGCCTTGATGACAGTTTTGTTCCTAAAATGCAATGACTGTTTTCAGTGAGGTCCAGGATCTATTTTCCATGTCAAAAGGTTCATCAGCTTTCTGCCATAGGAAATATGAAACATTAATTTGGAGAAGATCCTTCAATGTAAGTCCACTGTACAACTGTGCAAGGGCAGGAAATTGTGGCTGATCACAGAATCACAGAATATGCCAAATTGAAAGGGGCCCACAAGGATCATTGAGTCCAAAGCTTAGCCCTGCGCAGGACCATCCCCAAGAGTCACACCATGTACCTGACAGTATCATCCAAATGCTTCTTGAACTCTGGCAGACTGGGTGCTGTGACCACTTCCCTGGGCAGCCTGTTCCAGTGCCCAACCACCCTCTGGGTGAAGAGCCTTTTTCCAACCCAAATCTCCCCTGACACAAATTCAGGCCATCCCTCAGGTCCTGTCCCTGGTCACCACAGAGAAGAGGTGCAACCTACATGGGCAAGCTGGTCATAAAAGGAAATCAGGCTCAACAAGCAGGACTTCCCTTTCATGAAGCCGTGCTGGCTGTGACTGATGAGTGCACTGTCTCTCAGGTGTTTTTCAATACTTCCCAGAATAATCTCCTCCATAACTTTACCAGGCACTGAAGTGAGACTGACAGGCTTGTAGTTTCTGGGGTCCTCCTTCTTGCCCTTCTTGAAAATCGGGACAATGTTTGACAGCTCTCGGTCAGCTGGGACCTCTGCCAGCTCTTTGAGGATTCTGGGATGAATTTGTAGTGGTCCAACTGGAGTAGCAGATGACAACAGGAATTGGGACATTTGATGGATGACTGGATCAGCAGTGCCCAAAGCTACCTCATATGAGAAATACAACCAACCGTTCCCGTCTGACCCATGGGTCTTAGGAGTTTTTTGGACAAAGAGATTTAGGGTTTTTACAGTCTAAAAGATGTAAGGAGTGGATGTGACCATATAAACAATGATGATTCTAATAAAAATTATTATCATAAACCTTCACTGTTTTATTAGATTAACATTTCTGTGGAGAGAAGTGAAGGAAAAAGCTTTTGTTAGAGAAATAATATACTGGGAAGAGAAGGACGAGTATGGTCAGCAGATGCAGGGTCAGAGAAGGACAAAAGCCGGGTCTATATGTTGGTAGTAAATGTTCTGTGGAAAGAATAAAACCACCTAGACTAGGTTAAAGGTGGATTCTTGACACTGAAGAGAGGACTTGGAGGTGTGTATGTAAGGAGTAGGATTTCATCCACAGAGATTAAATCTAATGCGGTAGATAAAAGAAAGCCAGTGAAAGGACTTGAAGAGGAGTTTGAAGTTTTTAAGACAGCTGAAAATGTATTTAGTTTGGTTTAGGCAAATAGGTTTAAACAAGGACAATTTCAAATAAATTCTTCTTCTTAAAAAAAAAAAATGTCAGCTATTTTTTCGTAATAGTCTTATCTTCCTTTGGTTGGAGTAAAAGGTATTGTATGACTTTTGCCAGTGAGAAGCTCTCCTCGTACTTTTACTTATACATTTCAGATTAAGAAAAGCCTTTGAAAGTTTATCATTCCAGTTGCATTATATATTTTATTTTTGATATGTTAAAAGAAATTCCAATAAAATAGGAAGCTGGCTGGTCATAGCTAACTGCATCATAACTTTATTCATAACCACAATGTTGATGCCATAATTCTATTTTTTAACTACAGTGTATAATAAAATTTCCATGTAAATTGCCTCACTTATTACAGATAATTATACATTAAAGTCGAATGTTAAAAACTTTAAAGATATTTTTGCATTTGTTTTCCTGTCTCAACTGAAGGTTTGGCTTAAGAATATTTTTCAATTTATTTTCCTGCAGAAAAGAGTCCTAATTAAATACTAGAACACCAGACAATTCCACACATGCCTGTGATGAATTAGGATCACTCTGAATCACCAATTTTCCTTTTATTTCCTCCATACAGCTTGAACAGTTTGTGCTCCCCTACTTAGCAAGTTGTAGGCAAGATAATAATTTATGCTTTCCACTTCACTTTTAATTTATGATACTGTAGTTGATAAATAGAAGTCAAAATGTCCATCTGATACATATCAAATAAGAACAGAAAAATATAAAGCACACACAAACCATTCTAGAATAATGACTTTTGTGTGATTCCACTTTTATATTGCTACACTTTTTAAGACTTGATTTTTGCAGTGAAGGAGGCCTGCTAAAACCTGGAGGAGAGTGCAGTGCTTGGAGCTACCAGCTGTGTTCCTTGTCTCTTTCCGGTGTTTACTGCAACAGGCAAGAAACCATTGGAATATATCACTGAGCTAAAGCCTACACTGCGAGACCTGGAAGTGCTTTTGGGGTCATGGTCCATGTTGCAACCACACACCAGGGCATGGCCCAGACCTGTCTCATCCTTACCACGCTCAGTAACCAGAGAGAAAAGCTGGACATTAGGGTCAGATGGATGCAGTGGCCAGATTATCAGTCTTGAGGACCTGAAGGAGGAATCTGTGTCGCGGCAATGTGCTCTCCCGTGCCTTCTGGACCCTTTCCCCAGGGCAGGTACACCACGCAGCAGGGAGTTCCTCTCTCCAGGAAGACCTCTGTTTTAGCCCTGAGTGGTGACAGCTCAGTGATTCGCCTTCCTGCCTGAATACAATCCACAGTGGGAAAAAGGAGTCAGGGCATGACAGCAGGTGTTTGCCCACATTTTCCACTGTAATGGAGTATGTTACAGATGGTTTGGAGTCAGAACAGTCATTTTGCTACTCCCATATGTTTCAGGAAAAAGGAACACCAGATGAGGACATCTGAGTAGTGGGAAAGCAGAGGTCAGAGGTCAGTATCTCCTGTAACATTATCCTTAACAACAGACTCACTAATGTATACATATATATATATAAAACCACAAATAAAGTGTCTTCTGCCCATCTCTTTCTTTGGATTTGTTGTAGTACTAAAAATTTGACATTAATTTGGCATTAAACCTCCTATATGAAGCATAGTCACAGAGAGAAGTCAGATGAAAAGCAGCACCCAGAATATTCATTAACAACTAAACTCAAGTATATGAAAATTCTGCAAGATTTCAAACAACACAAAACCTTTGGAGTGGATACCACACTTGCAGTGCTGTTCCTTTGTTGATTAGGATGGTGGGCTTGTATCTAGAAAGAATGACTGGCACTAAACCTGAAGGTTGGTAATAACTATAGTAAAGCAGATGTTTTTATTTTTAATGTTGTACAGAAGGATATTTATGAGTTTCTCACCATTCAGTTGCTGGACTTAGTCCTTTGAATAAATTGCTTTTTGTTCCTTCTGTGGTGTTTAATTTCCAGCGGTGGGATTTAGTTTTGTATTTAAATCACTCCTTTTCCCATCTGTTACTTTACATAATGTTACTCAGTTTTATTTTGAATTTTTTGCATTTTCAGTCTAGGCCAAGGTTTTAAATAAATTAACAAAAGCAAACACAAAACTGTTCTTCAGAACCTTAATTAAATATCTGGATAAAGTTTATATCTTTGATTAAATGTTGTTCCTGTATCTGCAATACATGATTTGTTTCCATTTAGTTATTACACAGAAAAGTGGTTTTATGCTTACCTTGGACTCTATGAGTTGAATGGATTCTTTAAACTGAAAAGGCTGAAAATGTGTCCATCTTGAAGAAGATATCATGTTGATCCTTACTTCTGCTTATAGCACAGACTTGATTGGATTCCAAATCAGTGTCATTTCATGCTGATGAATTAAAACAAAAACAACCAAAAATAATTTATTCTTTCTGGTTGCTTAATTTTTTTTATATAGCAATTTCCATTTCACTGTTTACAAACTTCCCCATGGAAGGTGAAGAAATTTAGTTAGCAACATTTTAACTCTTACTTCTCTAAAAAGAAAGCGCATTCTTTAGGAATGTGTAATCTTGAAGTGCAGTGGAATCTGGGACTTAGCTTTAATTAATGCTGGAAATTCAGTTTTCATTTTAATTATTAGCAGACAAGTAAAAGCTGTGAATTTTCTTTCTGCAAAACCAATGATTTACTGGAAATAAACATCTGCTATTGATGTTTTTTACTGGATGGGGGAAGAACTTGTTATCTTTTGCTTGAATTGTGTGGTTTACCAATATATGAATAATGAAGCACAAAATGATTCTGCTGTGTGTGAAAGCAATGCAGTGTCTTGTGGAGCAAAAAATAAAGTGTATTTCTGTGCTCATTCTAAAGCTAAACAAGGCATATTACATTTCAGGAAGATAATGAAGCAATGAAGACTAGGAATACAAAGTTAATAATTGTATAATTTTGGGCTTAATCAGACAAGAGAAAAACAGAAGGTGGGTTAAAGCGACTATTCAACTATTTGAATATCTTGGTTTTTGTAAGTTCAAGTGGTAATCCTAATTAAATGTATCTTTTCTCAGCCAAATGCCTAACAATTTTAATGTCTCAGTGAATATAGGACTATCCCTTTCTCTTGGTAACAAAACTTTATGCATCATTTATGGAAGGAAAGAGAATAATTAATTGCATGATTATATAGCTTTTATCACTGCATGACTTGTATCAGATATGCTGAAAGCTCATTAATAGAGTGGAACAAAGTCTTCCTTTGAATTTTTTTCAGTCAGCCTGATAAGTGTATAATTGCTGGAGTTAAACAAAGATGGTACAGATTAAATCTGAAGTACCTTGAAATGAACGGGCTCTCGAAGACACTCCTGCAACTGCCAGAGACACAGCAAAGGAAAGAAGATGAAAACAACAAAAATAATTTTTCTCTTCTGTTTCCTTGCAAGCTCGATGTTGAGTGCAGCTCAGCTGAATTTGGGAAATTATCCAGCAAGTGTGTTAAATTTTAAAATAATTTAAGTATCGTTAAAGAATAAAGTGGGGTTTATTTTTACAGTGGTATGCAGAAATCCACAAGCATTTAGAATTAAAATAAGATTGAGTCAGACTGAAATACAGGGTAAGTTCCATGGTGATGCTATCACAAACTTTAAGCAAAGCAGCCCTGATTTACTGCACTAGGTTACAACTCTGTGGTGTAGTCCCTTTTTCCTGTGATGCTATGACTGCAAAAGAATAAGAAACGTTTGATAAAAACAACAAGTTTCAAATCTAGGTTAGGCTTTTATTATTTTGCTAGTGAAGCTGTAAATATTTAAGATTAGCATGTAATTCAAATGCTAATCTATGGCATCTATAGGTGGGAAACTGTTATGGTTGTTTGATTTGAAAATTTAGTACTCCTTTGGAGATTTCACATCATGTGTTTTCCTTTGTTGAGTCACAGTGAGCTAAATTCATTATTCATTTATCAACCAGAGGAGCTTGAGGATATTTTCCTTGTAAGGATGATGGAAAAAAGGAAGCTGTACTTTCTACAATCAGAGTTACCAGTTGTATTTTGCTTACGAAAATTTGCTTACGAAAATTAAGTGTTTAATGTTCTTTGTCAGAAAGTACCTTGAGTGGTTGGAAAAACAGTGTGAAGAAGCCACATTTCAAATTGATAAATGAAGTGGAGACATTCTCATTAAATCAGTCTTAATCTGTTCTTTCTCTTGTACATGAACAAAACTGTTCATCATTTGCTCCCAAACTGTAGCAATTCTTTAGAACCTGGAGCACTATTTTTGCTTAGTCCAACTCTATGGAAACATTACATTTATAATTAGAAAAGTTACTATAGGGTGAAACATACGGTTGTTGGATTGACATTATAAGAAGAAAGGCAAGTTTCAGTCTGTTTTCTGGAAGACTGAAAAACCCAGACCTTATCTCAGACTTTGCAATTACAGTTCAGAGAACTCTGCTGAACCAAAATTCGTGTCTGTAATTTAGTTTAGGCTTATGATCTCGAAAAATGAATTCAAATAATTTCCTCTGAAATATGGTTGTTCTGAGCACACCAAATATTGAGTTATGTTTATCAGTTTGGTGCTCTGTATCTAGGTTACTGTTCCCATGAAGCAGGCAAGACATAATTAAATTCCCACAGAAATATTTGGTACTGTGACAAGCCTCCCTTACAGTGTTGTTGTGTGAGTTAAATATTGATGGGTTTACCTTCCTTTGTATCTCACCAACATCTCTTATTAGGCTCCTGAAAAATAATATAACTAATCTGAAAGGAGAAGGAGATCTGCTAAATCCTTTGCTCCTGTGAAGGAATGTATTATTTCAATATTAGGCATATTTTTAAGGCTTCTCCAAATATAATAATTTGTATTTGGTAGCACAGGAGATTAGGACTAGAGGCCTGACTGTGCTAGGCACAGAACAAAATGTAAAGAAAATGGGGCTCGAAAAAAAGTGACTTATGCTTGCTTGAACTCTGCAACAGCTGACAATGCATGATGTGCATGGGGAAGATAGAGAAGGAAAAAAGGAGAAAAATTATATAAGAAAAAATGTTATCAGATCAGCCACCCAGGCATAGTGTGCTTGTACTGTAACTGTGGCTGATTGCCTTGTTAGCTTCTAGACAAAGAAAAATTTTAAATAGTTAGTTAAAGGGGAAGAACGGCATAGCTGTGTTTGTGGCCTTCTGAAAGTCAGAAGCAGCAAGGAGAAAGGCATGAAAATGCTTTTATTGAAATGTGACAGGAGATGTTGGAAATGGTGATCTTGTCAGGGGCTGGTCAGAGATAGCAGCCACAGCCCAGCACCAAATGAGGAATGTGAGGTTGGATGGGAACAAGATTTTGTAGTAGAACAGGAGGATAAAGGAGATCATATTTGAAATAATACAGGGAGAAATTTGAACACAGGGCTAAAGGGTTTGAATGACATACCAGCAAATTGTACATAAGGTCTTGTCCTTACCACTCCCGGTGAGCTGCACTGTGGTGGATCAAGAGTGTGACAGAGTCACAGAACTCTTGGGAACCAAGAAGATCAACGAGCTTAGTAGTTCCCTTCTGCTGGGTGTACCTTACATTGCAGAGTATGACATTTGTGGAGGATCCATTTTAGAAAACCCATACAGAGAACAGTGAGACAAGACATCTCCAGCTTAGGGTGAAAGGAAGCTGTGCACGAGGCTCACTATAGACCAAGCTCTACTTCAGGAGCCACTCTGGCTCCACTAACAGGGGCTTGTGCTTCCCGCTAGAAGACAAGATACCCTGAATGTATCCAGCCGCACTCCTATACAGACAAGGGGCTGCACTTCAGCAGCTCTGCCCTCAAAGAAGCATGTTGCTTTGTGTCCGCGTAGGCAAGGGGACGAAAACCAGTTTAGATCTCTGCCTTTGGAGGAAGCCTGAGTGCAGGAACTAAGGACTTGGGACACAGCTTACCCTTGCTGGCATTTACAGGCTAGGAACAGTGCCAAGGTTCCCACAGACACAGCTCCATCTTAAACCCTCAGAATTTGTGTTTAGCTGGATAGGTATGTCATGCCAGAAGCCAGATGGTGACTGTCCTATTAACTCCCGGTTAGGCCCAGCACCAGGTGTTCTCTTTGCCCTTAGCTGCACGGCAACACTTTAAAAATCCCTCTTCTGCCAAAAGTGCATGCCTTCTACCCATTTCCAGCCCTGTACTTTGTAAATGGTTGCTAGAAGAAAACTTTTTCCAGTATTGCACAAATGGCTGCATGTTAGCCATTTATCCTCATTTTACCCTGTCACTCTCCCTAGCAACTCTGCCTGCTACGTAAGGTCAGAGAGTTACGGTGGTGATGTGGAGCTTGGAAAGGCTGGAAACGAGCTTTGGAAGAACAGGAACTTGGTCATTTTTTCTTCCTTTTCACTAAAATAATAGGTTTTCTTTTCAAGGTGCACACTGGTAGTTGTTTTTTTTCTTTTACTACTACTTTCAGGTTATGTGTTTTTCCTGACTTGCTAACTCTACCATTTATTTCAAAATAACAAAATTTCCTTCCCTTCAGTAAGACAACAGATGATCAAGTGGAAGATTATCAAACTTCCTTGACGAAGGCCCAACTTGAATTTTAAAACAAGTTATTAAAATTATTATTAAGAAATAAAATTATTATACAAATACAAAAGATTCAATAAAATAGGTAAAGATATTATATGAATATTCATTCTAAATTTAACAATTACAGAAGTTTGGAAATCTTAAAAATAAAATCCACATATCAACACAGCATGTATACATGATTTTGTCACAATACCAGTTCATATACAGCATATTACACTACTAATCCTTATGTGTGCTTACTCTTCCTACTTAATAAATACAGCATTAGCTGTTCTTCTTCAGAGGCAATTATCCTTCATAAGCAGGTCAATTATCTTTCTTTCAATTATCTTTGCTATTATTAATTTTATCAGAAAGACAAAATTTACATACTAATATAGTTCTTTTGATCTTAAATTATTTGTAATTTTGCAGTTAAACAGTGAAGTCCTCAAGGAAACTGATTAGAGTTCAGTACAAAGTATTGATCATTTTCCTTGGAGCTTGAGTGGGTGTAATAGCACCAGGAAATGTTTTATAAACTGTTGCACAATATGGACTATTCATGTCTTGATCCCAAGTGGATAGGCTGCTTGTCCTCTTTCTAATAATGATTTAAGAATGATTACTACTACTATTATTATTATTATTACAGATTTGGAACAAGAATCAGATGGACATGAGAAATAAAATTTATATTTAACCAATACAGTACATAATGTGGTCTCATATGCCCAGAACTGCAACAACCTAATGATATGTAAAACCTTGTGACACAGACCTTTAATGATTTAATGTTTCTGCCTTGTCCAGAAAGTACTTAAGAGTGTTTCTTCTTTCTTTAGTGCATTAAGAAAAGACCTCAAAGCTTTATGATCTGTCCTCAATTTTCAGAGCACCGCTAGACTGACACTGTTCTTTGAATGCATGCTCCATGGCCACCTAGAGAGGAAGCTTGGTCATTAAAGACCACATTAAAACACTTGCCAATGTAATTGGGAAGAAGGCAGACTCATTTAGCTGCTAAGTTATCTTCTACTTACTGTCAGGTCTCAGCAATTGTAACATTACAGCTTCACATTACGGCCTGTTGCACTGAATTTGGTGAGACCCATGGAAACTCATTTATCCTTGATTGTCTGGCCATTGCCTTAGTTTCAACGACAGACAGATTTAATCACATTCTGTGTGCTTTTGTACACATGGTCACGTGCCTTTGGGCATCTGGGCATGTCTGTGGGCTGTAGCTTGCAACACCCACCCACTGGCACAAGCAGATACAGGGAGCAGAGCTGGCACAGACCAGAGCTGGGGCAAATGGATGTCTGACAGCCAAGGCTTATGGACCACAGACAGTCAGGTTGCTCCTGAAATCTGACTGCCCTAGTGAGTTCAGAAAGCCTGCCCTGAGCTGGATCTCCTCTGGAAATTTAAATTTTATTCTCCTGTATTTCCTAAAGCTGCCAGGGACTTAACTACCTCTGGCTTTGCGCAGCTCAGCCCTGAAAATGTGACATTTTTCAACTTTAAACTTTAGTGTGCCAATTTTCTGGTAATGCCCAAAATTAATTACAGGGTTTTATACCTCTGGGTAAGGCCTCCAAGAAAGTCTGATGTTAATGCTGGGGCAAATTTTTAGTAGAAGAGACAATTTATAAGAACTTTTTACAAAGTAAAAATTCAGTATTATTACAGACATGGTATATTTATGGAGCAGTATGACCCCTGCAGTCAGGGGTCTTATTAGAATTATTCACTTCATTCCCAGTGTTGCTGTCACTGCTCAAATAAACAGCTCTGTCATCTTCAGACATTAGACCTTGGATTTCTTATTTATCATTTCTTCAAGTACAAAAAAACCCCAGAAACAAAACCAAAACCAACCAAAACCCAACCCACACTTTTTCTGAAACATGATTAATTAAGTTATTGCTCAGGTATTGTTTCTATCAGCGGCTGAAGTTCTTCCATGTATTTAACTGTAAATGCAGAGAAGAATCATCTCACATTTTTCCATACTTGTATCAGCTTTAACTGTTATTGACTTAGAACAGGAGGAAAAGCTTATACCAATGAGGTATACTGTGCAGAAATTTCCTTAGCTGCAACAGAGTACTGTACTTGTCTCTTATCATTTTAATGACTAAACATTTGTGGAAGTATAACTTCATGAATCTTCCTGATATAAAGTTTCTCTAACAAGAAACTACATTATAAGTTTTTTATTCCATTTCCGTGCAGTTTGTTTTTAGCCTTTTATTCCTAGAAGCTGTAGGGGTGAATGAAAAAATAGGTGTAGATTCTAGGAACTGCCCCAAACAATTTTTGCTGAGATGACCCTAGGATTGCACTAAAGTAATAAAGGCAAAGGAACAAAAATCAACAGAAAAAATTGTGAGTTGGTTGTAATTTCCACCAGGCAGTCAACTGGGAATTTATTTGGGCCCAAATCAGTAAACAGCACATAGCTGGTATGCAAAGTGTGTTTGCAATTGAGAGCAGAGCCTCTCATTCATTGCCCTGTTCAGCTCCCTTGCTGAAGCAGTGGGACTGTCAGAATGCTTCGACTCAAGAGGCTCGACATTATTTGCACATCTTGCAGTATCTACAAGGCACCTTCTGGCAGCAGGATAAGCAGACCTCTCAAAAAGAGAAAACTGCTGACACAAGAGGGACAAACTGAAGAGTTGCACGTGATCCTTTTCTGAGACTTCAGCATGTTTATTTTTTGTTTTCTTTTAGTAAGAACTTCATTCAAACTGAACCCATTTATTAATTTCTAACTCCCTGCCTTTTTCTCTCTGCCTTCATAAATTCCTCATGTGTCAGCTTCATTCCTTATGCATTGGTTTTGAAATGCCTACTTTCACAGGCGAAGGTTTGTGACTGGGTACTTTTTATGCCAGATTTTCATGTTGAAATTCAGATTTTCAAAAAGACCTTAATATAAATTCTAGGCCTGCAGAAGCAAGACTTCAAGCACTAGTGTTTGCTCAGAAATACTGCCATTCAAAATTCAACAGGAACATGTAAGTGTTTCTACTGTGTTTCTTCTGGTTTTGTGTACAAAATTCCATGTGCAAATTTTAGGTTCAAGCATAGGCTGTTTTAGGTTTACCATTACTTGAAGTTTTGCTGTGAAAGGGCAGTTAAAGTCACCAATTTAATTAAATGGCACTTTTCTAGAGAGAAGATCTGAAGCTTACCCTGACTCTCAGGTCAACTATGGGTCACCAAAGTCATATGGTAGCGAGCAAGGCACACACTGCCTGCTAGTGTATAACTGAGGGTATATTCGATGTAGCATGTAAAAGAATCCTACCCCTATTCAGCATGTGCTGGGCTCTTCGTGAAAAACAGTACCCATTGCTGAATGTCCAAATTTCAAGAAACACATGAGCAAGTTGTACAAAGCCTAGACAAGATCTCCAAGGGATCAGTGACTTAGAGAGTGTATTCTTGTCAGGAGTGACTGAAAGGGAGGGAAAAGAGAGGACAGGCTGTGAGAACAATCTTTCAGTATATGAGGGGCTGCAGTAAATAGGAAGAGAATAAGTGGGTTTTAATAACAGGTTTTTGTGCTGTCTCTGGTAAGGACAGGACAAAAAATGTTGAGCTTTAATTGCAATGAAGAAGACTTGGCTTACACATTAAGCCTTTCTACTAGCAAGGATAGCAAAGCATAAGGAGTTTGTAGCCTGCTAGGTTGGAGGAATCCCCACCATGAGAAGTACTCAGCAGTCAAACACGCAACAAATGGCCTAAGGATAGTAGGTCCTGGCTTTGAGATGGAGGGTGGATCTTCTATATTTGTGAGTCTGTAACCATCTCTCTAACTGTATAAGATGGTAGAAATGCGGAGTTAAAACAAGTGGCAGCCTAAAGGAATCAATTGTATTTTTCTGAATTGTACAATAGTGATGGCTTTCACAAAGAGGATATCAGACTGTATAATTTTTGCTTTCATTCCAAACTCATATCAAAGGGACAGGAATACTAGAATCATTACTTTGTTTTGATTTTCTCTCTGTTCCTCATACTCCACTGCCTATTCCTCTCTGCAGATATGTATATAATTAGGAACATGAAAAGAGGTACTTTTGTCTTTTTTCTGCTGCCTAAAAGGGGATATAATACACACAAAATAATTAGGTAGTTTGGCTGCTGTAGTATCTACAGAGTAGGATTTCTGCAAAGCAACAAGCTGTGGGATGTGGAAGAGAAGCCAAGATTGGCTCAGCTGGTTAGAGCCTGGTGCTAATGGCATCAAGGCTGGGGGTTTAATCCCACTATGGCCCATTCACTTAGGGCTTGGACTCGATAATCCTTGTGGGTGTCTTTCACCTCAAAATATTCCGTGATTCTGTGATATTTCATGAAACTCAGTGACAAAGAGGTCTCCATGAGAAGGAAGCCATTGCAAGAGGAAGGTAGCATTCTTAGTGACTGAATATTTAATTCTGTGTTAGATAAATCAAGGATGGTATTTGCCGCAGTTAAAGAGTTGAACTAATTGCCACTGAACAGAGAAGGTTTTGAGAAAGAGCGTAGTGTTTTCACATAATATTTACTGCAGTGTGTTTGGAGAAGAGGAAAAAATGGTAACACAAAATAGTTCTGTTATATACTTTCAATGGCAAATACTTATTTGAATGGGGATTGCTATACCTAGAACAGATGTTGTGCATCTATTGCCTAATAGCCACATCCTCCACATTCTTACTTTCTCGTGTTACCTGATCTGCTTCCTCTCATCTTCAAACTGGAACACTGGGGCCTTTCCCTCCTAACTCAATACCTCTACTTCCTTTTTTTCTGTCTGCTTTGGATGTGTCAGTTTGACCAACAAACTTTATGCAGTTTTCAGCAAAGTCATTACATGCATGATGAAACAAACATAATAGAGTAGTGAAAGGACACTCCAGTTGTATTATGAATTTGCCCATGCATGCCTTCACACCTTTTTAGATGAAAAATGCTCACATCTCCTGTATGCCAACAAATGAGGAAATGAAAAATATGCTGCAATGATGCTGACTGCACAAAAAAGTATATTATAGAAAGTCATCCATCTTCAAAACTGTTTCCCTCTTGCTGGTTATTATTTGCCTGAAGGTAGCCAGTAGGACAAGCAATAAATGCATCCTCTCGTTTTCTTTCTTTAATTCTCTGACAACGTCCTTTAATCCTTACAGATAAGGACTGCTGAGGACCTTACACACAGGAGAAAAAGGGAGCTCCTCCAGCACTCTAGGTTTAGATTGGAAGTGTGTTTTTGAAGCAAATCTGCAATCGTCCCTATTTATTGCCTTGCATTGTAAAGATTTGGTCTTGATTTTCAAGACACACAGTCAAAGGCTGCACAAAGGTTTAACCATGCACATGTTCATGGGTTCTCTATGTCAGCTACAATTCTACTATTAAGATGAAAGTAGCTGTCATCTTTAAAATCTGTATATTATACTAATCTCACAAGTGGTTATCCGTATTTATATTTTGATGGACACTAATTAATGTGTAATTTTTTTGTGCCAAAAGCATATTTAAGTCAAGGTCTCTACGTAGGAAGGATAAAGGATGCTTCCTTTCATTGTGTCATCTTTTCTGAATCCCCTGCAAATAGTTGAAGTGTAATGTCTCCATTTTCTAGTGTCTTAGGTTAATTAAAATACCAATTAAAATACTGAGCTTTGGCAAGTATCAAGAGAACATGCCATGCTCACTTTTTATTGCAAGTATACATGGACTGACACATCCATGCCAAGTGTTTTTGAAGCTGTTGCTACTGCACATCTCAGTGTAACACTTCCCACAGGGGACTCACTCTCCGGTTAACAAACACTGGTTAACAAGTTGACTGGAGGGGGGATACCAAAATATAACCCAAGTGAGATGATCAGGTGGAGGGAAGGTTTTGCTGGGTTTGCCTATGAAGCTGTAGGAGGTCCTCAGCTGGCCCATTAATTTACTTTGAGCAAACTGGGATGTGCCACTATGGCCAGTTCTCAAGATTTTGTTGTCAACCTCATGACCCATGTACACTTACAACAAATTCTTCAGTCATGAAATTAATGACTCTCAGATTTCACTATAAGGAAGAAAATTTTCTAGGGTTGCAGGGAAAAATGGCTGAAGCCGTGTAAAACATGCATCTGGAAACTCAAATCCAGGAGCAAACAACATTTTTTTTTTTTTTTTTAATTGAGGCAAAAATTAAACGTTTAAGAAATTATGTGGTCTGGGGATTTTTGAATGTTTAAGAAGTTACATGATGTGGGGATTTTTCTTCAACACTTGGGAAATCAAAGTTCTCTCAATCACATTAATAACAATTTTCACCAAGAAGTCATGCTGCACTTCTTAAATAGTGAAAGACAGTCTTTGTTATGACATTGGGTTTCTATTTTTTATTTTTCAATGTATGCAATAACTGTAGACAAATGTATGCAATAATTGTAGACATAGATCTAAGGGGTGCATTTATACAAATGTATGAAATTATATATGGAGTCAGTAGAGAGTATATGTGCATAATTTAATGAAGGAAGCCAAGATGGCATTTTGCTGTCTTCCTCCTTCTTATAAGAAGGGCACAGCTGTCTGTCTTACATTAAAAGGCTTAAATGATTTGGTAGAAAACAATTTTTAGTTGTTTCAAGTTCATTCATCTGCATAAAGTTGCCATTAAGCTGCAGAGAAGTTATCTTCATTAACACAGAACCAAAAATGCAGATTGTTATTGTAATGGAAACTAAAAATAGCATGCCCTTCAGTGATACCTGTTCTTCCTTTCATACTTACATACTATTCTTTAAATGACTGCATGCCTCAGTATCCTTTCATAAAGCTTTCAAAGGATCGTCTATTTTTCACATTCTATTTTGGCTCACTGACTTCATCTGAGGTTTAACGAGCAGGAAGAAGTGATAGACAGCTGAATACTTGATACCTTTCTGACATAGCAGGGTGGGGATTATGCCACACAGATGACTTGATGACAGACTGTACCAAGTGGTGGGTTGCATGTCATGTCTATTTTTTAGGAGAAAAGCGAGCACTTTATAGCAAGCTGTCTGGCTTAGGGTAGCAGAAGCTTTTGTAATATGGTTCGACTGGCAGGAGGTAAGAAGAAGGACTGCATTCAATAACTGGACTTAATTGCAAACATACTAAGTTGGATTATGTAGGAGGCACCTGAGGAAGCACAAAATACAGTGGAAACTATTTAAATGAACATTTCCCCCAAAGCAATGTGTTTCTATTTTGTTCAAGACAAATTGGTTTGGCATGGTGCTTGGAGTATTCTACCTCTTTGTGATGAAAATAGTGCAGATTAGAGAATGGATATAAAAAGTTTGCTCTCTGCAGATTTCTTTGCTAACCATTCTGTGTTTATCGAAGCTGAAGTTGTACTTAATATGCTAAAAACGTATCTCAGAAACTTCAGGGTTCATGAAAACCCTGAGGGTTTGTAGTTTATGAACAACATCTTTAGGGTCTAGATGTACTTTAGCCTTCAGAAATAAATAAATGTGAAAAAGAGCATCGTATCTATATTTCTGGCAGAAAAAAGTGAATTACTAACTCAAGTTCAAAAAAGCAGACTAGTAACAAACCCGGGAAACAAATGGCAGGTGGTCCTCAGTTTTAAACAGTGTATCTACTGAAAAATACATCATGCAGACACAATAATTCACAAAAAGACTTAAATTTCTAAGAGTCTGCACTAACGCTACATTTTTAAGTAAAAAATTAAATCCCCTGTACCCTAAATCAGTGCCATCTAAAATTTTGACCTTCGAAAACTGTAAAATAAGCCAAGAGCTGAGCTGATTATATCCCAGATCACGAAGGCCCAGAAGTGTCTGCATCTGGAGCAAGATGTAGGTGTACTTTGTTGCCTCTCAGGACAGTGCCTAACCATTGAACTACTAGTTGCTCTTAGGTGGACTTCAGTTTCTTTTGCCAAAGCTGTGTCACTTCTTTTAAGTTTATAAATCTTTGGTAAGAGAGCATCAAAATGACACTTTGATCCAATGGCTGACATATTGACCATGAAGGCTTGGTCTAAACTCTTATTTTGGGAATATTTAAGTATTTTATGCAAAGCAGAGTAGCTTCAGTAGTGTTTTCGTAGTAGATGTAGAAAAGATTCACAGAGTTAGTTAATTAAGAAGCCAGTTCTTCCCCTCAGCAGTGTTGAGTGAAATTAAATCAAGATGAAATGAGGGTGCAAAGGGAATTATCAACAGATTGTTACATCAGTCTAAATAATCCCTTTGGTGTGGCTGTAACCAACCTCTCCAGTGATTTCCTGTAAGCCAATTAGAAACTAATAACTGAGTTTGGAAGACATAAAGTGTTAGAAGAATCATAGGATATCCCGATCTGGAAGGAACCCACAGGGATCATCAAGTTGAACACCTGGGTCTGCATGGGACAGCCCCAAGAATCCCACCTTGTGCCTGAGAGTGTTGTCCAAACATTTCTTGACTGCTATGAGGTCTCCCTCTCAGTCTTGCCTACTCCAGGCTGAACAGACCAAGTGACCTCAGCTGCTCCTCATACAGCTTCCCTTCAAGGTCCTTCACCATTGTTGTTGCCCTCCTTCAGACACTCTGTAAGAGCTTAATATCTTTTCTATATCGTGGTGCCCAAAATCTGCACACAGAACTCAAGGTGAGGCCGCCCCAGTGCAGAGTAGAGCGGGACAATCCCCTTCCTTGACCAGCTGTCAATGCTGTTCCTGATGCCCCCCCCTTCTAGGCTGAGTTTATGCTCTGAGGCACAGCCTGTCTCTACTGTTTGTTATGGAATTATTAGCATGGTGGTACACAGGTTAGTTTTTGGGCACTGTCATTACACAGTTCTACACTACTACTAACAATGATGTTACGTAGGCCTATGGCTTGTCCTACTGAAGGTTTTCTGTTTTTCTCTAACTCTCCCTCCTAAGGAATAATTGTCATCTGGGGAAAGGAATGGACAGAGATAAAAATGCTGGTTACCCTTCTGTCTCCCATAATTGTCAAGTGGAAGACTAACTTAAGATCTCTCAAATACCTGTGATACTCCATTAAGACATGAAGACTCTCACTCTAAACTGACACCTGTCCACCTGAGAGTAACAACTGCATGTATCAGCTCAAAGCCTGGAGGCCAGTTCTGTCTCTGTAGGGCCTTGTGTGAGAGATAATCAAGTGAGAAGGTACATGTAGGATGCCAGGGAACTGTGGAGTCTGAATGAAGATATTTATGATGTGCTATTGAAGAAAATGGGATGTTTGGTGTGTTGGAAAAAAGGGTATGTTATTCTTTTCACATTCAGTGAAAACTATAGAAGATGAATTCAAAAGGGATTTGTGTCTCTTGCAAAAAAAAAAAAAAAAGTCATTAGGTGATAGGATGCTCAGATACAGCTGTATAAATCCAAATAAACATACCAAACATGCTGTCTGTGAATTTTCTTTCTGGTTGGTAATTTTTGGAAGTTAATCCTACCCCAGCATTCCCTCTGTGAAAGAATGATTAAATGGGAATAGAATTTGATGGTGGTGGAGTCTTATTTTATTGCATGTACCAGTGTATGCTCGATTTTGAACAAATGCCAGGCTTTCTTTCTTGCTAAATTATGAAATTATTGCCTATTAAGAGGGTAAGTAAACCAGTAAAGTACACTTAACAGTAAACAGAAAAAAAACCATTATATTTTGAACAAATAATAAGTATTATTCCATCAGAATAAGGTATAAATATCCAGTTGCAGAGTTTCCTTTAGGGAAGGAGTGTTCCATTGCACTGTTCCTGGGGAAATGCTATGGAACATAGAACACCCACAATCAAATAGCACTGCTGCTCTACAGTCCGGGTGCAGGAGATTTAAAACCAGCCCGTGCAACAGATGGGCTCTTTAGTGATGTAAAATGAAATTAAATTGCATAAGAAATTTCTGGTATTTATTTCCATGACTCATTCTGGAAAATCAGCCAAAATTTTAGCCAAACTAATGTATTGTAGGCACAAAATAGGCAATCTAGGAATCTAGGAACTGCCTTCATTTTAACTGTGCACATGGAGCACCACTCTATTGTGTTTCTGTAAAGTCTTAATATTCAGTTAAATTCCATAGTAAAATATTAGTCTTGCACTGCAGGTTAGTTAGATTGTGCAGTGGATTGCTCCATTGCTAGGCTCTCATCCTGCTGAGATCTAGAGGTCGAGTGTTTCTGCATATTTGGGATAGCTGAAGGGTCTTTCACCTGCCCTTGGCTTGAGCCCAAGACCCAGGAGTTCTGTACTTACTGCTGGGGCCATGTTCTTAAAGCTGTGTTTCCAGTCAGGAAAAAGCTGGATTTCTGGCTACGATTTGTATTAGGACTTGACTTCTAAATACTTCATGAAATATAACTAAATTATTAATAGTTGCTAGAAGTGTGCTACAGATATAAATAGGACTGTATGGTGTCTGTTAAATGCGCAGAGCCAAAAGGGGGAGCGGGACCAGGTAATCTCTGGAGGTCCCTTCCAATTCCAGCCATTCTGCCATTCTGCACTGAAGAGGATTTTCAGGAGTAGCCAACTGTACCTCTTAAAAAGAGCTTATCAGCTTGTTCCAGCAGATGTATCCTGATTGCTGATTGACTATGCTTATGAAAAGAGCACACTGCAAGGGAGACATCTCATATGGAGAGCAGGGGGCATCACTTCTGTGAGGAGGAAGTGAGTTGTACTTACTGAATGTTCTGTCTTTTTTGCTTGCAAGGTCAAGACAAATGTTCCTGAGAAAACATGATAATTACAAATTGCAGTCACTGCAGGTCTTTCAGGCTCTTCTTTGCACTTTTTTACATTGTGTATATTTACATTTCCCCTGAATGTTATTCCTTAAACCCCATCATTTTCTATTTGACCATTCCTCAGACCCTATTTTGAAACGCGTCAACCCGCCTGGACTGCACATACAGCAGTTAGTACCAACTCCTCATATACTGTTTTGACTCTGCATATTGAGTCCCATGGTAGAAATTTTTTGTATTTCCAGTCCATAGTGTGCGAAAAGATCAGCTTTATAAGAATATCTGTTTTCACGGTAGCACGTGCCATTAGCTTTCATTCATAAAGGTGAATTCTCAGCAATTTTGTTGTCAGTGTAACTCTAAAGGAGCTATATGGGGAACATACAGGGAGGTAAACACCAAAATCAGATGAAAAATTATGCTCAAGAGATCAGTGAGAAGTTAACTTCACTTCTTCCAGGCCACAGGAATATGCATCATGTTCAAAACAGGTAAATGAATTTGATATTATTATGATTAATCTGAATTATTTGCACTGCACCATCAATTATTGTTTAATGATGTGTAAAGGAATATCATTTGGCTGATTACAATGTAATCAAAATTAGAATTTGCTTCTTCTGTCAGGGTTTCTGAAAATTATTTACTTAATAGAATAATTAGAATTTTAAATTTATTGTAGGAATGTAAGAACTGCGGTAAGTAATGCAATTAACCTCACATTCATTACATTATATTGGCATGTAATTAATCACACATTGACATACTTACTATATTTTATATGCATAGTTGATTTACCATCATGATTTCCCTCCTGATTTTTTAATTTAATCATGAAATTGCATTTAGCAAAACAGATCTGTTTGAAACTGAACTATTATAATGGTTACTTGGCATTTTAAAAAATGTATGCTTGAACTGGTTTTCTCAAGATTAATTTCAGCAATGCACAGTACAATCATTTCACTGAAGTTCATTGCAGAGTTCTGTGAAACAACATCCTTTTTTCCAGGTAGCTATTTCAGTAGGATCAATCTATGATGGTTAAATTGCAGAAGTAATTTGATAATTAATAGATGGCAACTATATGATACAAATTGTTTCATATCACACTGATGCTTTGCTTTTCAATTGTTACAGATGTATACTGAGGGATGAGCATCAACAGCACTTTTTATTTTGGCATGTCTGAGCCAAGATTATAAATTCTTACTGCATTTCCACATCAATCTAAGAGTATCTGATTCAGTTCTTTTTAGATTTAATGCCCTTTGGTAGAGATAATTTCCTTGCTTTCAGTAACCTGGGTTTAATTTAGCAAGGTGGTTGAAGAACAATTGACAGTCTTTTAAAGGAAATGTATTCTGTTATTTTATAAAATTTGAGAATGCTTGAATATATAAAGGAATATTACTTGGATGTGTAGATGTGGTTTTGTGTGCACAATTATAACCTATGTAATATTCATAATTGTTTTCTGATGTTCTCTTTTTACAAAGTACCACTGAAAACTGTGACTAGACTTTCAGAAGAACTGAATACCACAGAGCTTATTCACTTCTAGGGAATTCATGATGAGACTGAAATTCAGGCACTAGAAGTGTATTTTTAAGCTATTTGTGGTAAAAGGCCACAGTATTTTACAAAGTGTCTTGAGATGTGCACTTCCAGTATGTCTTGGGTCAGGGGAAGTATAAAGGCCACCTTACTCTTTTACTTGATAATTGTATTCAATCAGGTGTCCTCCCAGCCCTCTGTACAGGAAACACAATTCCTCAGTGTTATCTCTACCTGATGTGTAAGGGATGATGACACTTGTGACCTGGTCCTGCCCATCAGTGTTGCAGTGCACTTTGTGCCAGCAGAAAGATAAATGAGCATATACAACACAATTTGACACGTAGGCTGATCTCAGAAAGTTTTGATTTTTTTTTTATCCTGTGTCTAGCTGGATTTTAGCTAAGGCAATGTTACAGAATTACTTCATTTGGCTTCTTGGCTTAGAAGTCAGACTAAAACCAATACACTGAGGGAAAGAGTATCTTAATATGAACAACTATGAGCATTTGTGTGCTGTTACTCCCTTCCTTTCCACTGAGCAGCTCTCTGTAATCCTGAAGTGCTGTGCCAGGCAAGGGTATTCAAGGGCTCCATGGGAAAGTGAAATACTTGCAGAGTGGTTGTCAGACTGATGCTTAGAGAATACAAATTTTAAGAAATTTTCGAGGTAGAAGGCTTGCTTCTGTTCAGCTTAAAATGTTAGATAATGTTCCAGAGTCCACATACCACTCTTACACACTTACACTCCCATGTAACTGTAGGCTTTATTTGATTTATTTTGTATATCTCAATATATACACATATATTGACTTGTTACAGGGAATGTATATGCAAATTAATCCAAAACTTGATAGTGGAGTAACTTATTTCTAATGAATCCTGTTATAGAAACATTTGTTTTCTTGGCAGAGAGATGGAACTTTATTTTGCTTTTCAAAGTTTAACTTTGACCCCAGTCTTCAGCGTAACTTGAATTTAAATATTCATAGTTGAAATTTTCCTACCAAAAAAGAAAACATTACAATTATTTTCAACAAAATACCTAGCATTGGAAAATCTCAGCAAGAAGCATAGATCAGGTGAGATGAACGTACATCTGGAAGAAAAATCTTGTAAACAAAATTAATGCACTGTTGTTGCTTACTAAGTGCAGGCGGTCATACAGTTAGTGTGTTCCATGTGATAACAGATCTGCGGAGTATCTTACAGACAGAAGATTAATGTTTTTGGTATTAGACAGGTCTAAATGCCTGGGGAATTCTGATTACCAATCTGAAAATATACTGCCATGTGCTGGGCCAAGATAAAGCTGAGGAATAGCTTTAGAATGTATCTTTACTCTGTGGCTGTCTCACAAGTCTAAGATCAGTCTTTACCTGATTGAGGCATAATGAAGGCACACTTGTCTGCCACATCAGTATGACAAATATCCGCATGATTAACAGAACAGAAGCCATAATCTCTGCAAACTGTGAGATCTTTAAAGGAAAAGTTACTAACTTGGGGCTAGGTCCCTGCAAGTGTTGAATGTTCCTTAAAATAAGCAAAAGTGGCAGTTTCATGAAGGAATTGTGGTTACCCAGTGCCTACCAAAGAGGTGGTTAAGGAATCTTGGTCCTGTATCCTAGAAGTGCAGTTCCTGTCTCACTCCATCAGAAGGGTTGTCAAAGGGGTGCTCACAGGTTCCCTACCTTTGGTCCTCGCAGCAAGGTGAAGGGATTCCTGCCAGAAAGGGGGGAGATAGGGAAGCACAGATTTTCTATCTTCTGTCTAGTGTCAACAGGAGCTGGAACTATAAGATAGGGATGCTAGATTCTTTTGTCAGCAACAGATATGACGTGAAGATAATGGGGACACAGTACGGAAATTGTTCTTGCCATAATGTGTGTCAAATCATTATTATTACTGTCATTACACATATCTGAATAAAAGAAGAAACTCTTTTCATCTCTATGTCTCTATGTGGTTTAAAAAGAGGACACTGAAGAATAGCTAATAGCTTTTCCTCTGACGTTTTGTATTTAGTTTGATTATAGGCATTGCAAACATCGTTCCATACATCCCTCACATTCAGCTTCCAAAGGCATGAGCCCCGTGATTGTTATTTTTCTCTTTCATCCTCCCCGTCTGTTCTTCCCCTGTTTTATCATCAAACAGAGACTAATAAGAAATATTTCTACAGTAGTTTTCTACTGCACAGTAGTTTTCAATGCTTCCTCAAGCATTTGATGGAACTGGAAAAGATCTCAGTGAGAGCCTTCTGCCCTGTCACTCTCAGCGATACTGAGGATAAAGGAAAGAAGTACACCATAGCCCAGATTCAATACAACATCTGCACTCTTAACTTTTATTTAGGTGCCTAATTTATTTCAGGAAAAGAATTAAAGCTGAAGTGCTTTATTGAGTCCGGTATTCAGATGCTAGACAATTCCGCCATTTCAGTATCACCCCAGAGACTAAATACTGGATACA
This sequence comes from Oxyruncus cristatus, assembly GCA_013399855.1. Taxonomy (NCBI): domain Eukaryota; kingdom Metazoa; phylum Chordata; class Aves; order Passeriformes; family Cotingidae; genus Oxyruncus; species Oxyruncus cristatus. The sequence goes on from VXAY01005125.1 coordinate 1,559,466, forward strand.
GGATCTCTCAGTCCTCTGTGTATACAGACATTTCAATCTGGCCTCAGTATTAACAGTGGATTAAAACTGATTGTCTAATTTTCCAAGCAGTGGTCCTTATGCCTCCTATTACCCAGCCAGCATTTTTCTGCTGGTCCACAATTTTACACTGTGAATTAAATGGGCTTATAAGAAGGAAGGAAGGAAGGAAGGAAAGAGGGAAGAGAAATCAATTTGATTTTTGTTATGTCTGTGAATCAAAATATCTAACTGTGGCAAATTAATGTGAAGTACATTAGTGCCAACATCAGCAGCCGCAAAAGTGTCAGCTTCCAAGGGTTCATTTAGATTTCAGCAAACACAGGCTGCGCTGGGCTTAGTGTGTTAAGCCTTGTTCATAACAAGGTTGACAAAAAAATACGGGCACTCATGGCCGGTATAATGTATTTATTGACCTTATCTCTGCCAACTTTGTTCTGTAATTTTTCTTCATTGGAAAAATTCATTAAAATCGCTGAACCAAGGAAACCAACTGCAGGGGAAAGTTCAGATATAGTACATTAATAAAAAATGACACTATTTTGGTTAAGATCGTAACTGATGAAAATGTCCACCAAATAAACCCATGAAATTCAGACAAAATGTAAGGAAATAATCCAGCTATGACCTGTGTTAGATCATGATAGCATGCCTAACTATGTAGCATGTTGAGTATCTTCTGTTTAACCTGGGCCAAAATACCCATTCCCTCCCCCAGTAACTTTTTATTGTATTTCAGCATATAACTATTTAAAATTTTGAGAAAAAAAGATCATTTCATGGAAAAAATAACTCTGGTTTTGGTGTGTTTTTTTTTGTTTGTTGTTTTTTTTTTTTTT
>VXAY01005125.1:1566504-1614499 GCA_013399855.1 Oxyruncus cristatus
ATATAATATAATATAATATAATATAATATAATATACAATATAATACTATATATATACACAATATATAACACTATCTATGACAGACATCTCTTCAAAGGGAATGATCTTTTAAAGCAGGATCCCTAGAGAAAAAGTATCCTGGTCTTCTGAACTTGACATGCTTCCTCACTTTGACTGGGGTAGGCACCATCTAGTGCTTGAAGCAGAATTTCTACAAAAGCTTGTAGAAAACACTGTGAATTGTACCAGATGCTACTTAGAAAACTTGGGAACGTACCAGGCACGTACTGCATTTTCTTATGCTTTTGTTCTCATAGAAATGTTGTTTGGAAGGGACTTCTGGCATCCAGTCATTAGGTCCAGCCTCCAACTTGAAGCAGGACTAGTCCCAGTCCAGATAAGGTCATGTGTGGCTTCTTCTAGCCACATCTGACAGTCTCTATGGGCATATTTTTATAGCCACATTAGCAGCCTGTTCCAGTGCTGACCTCTAATCTGCCCCTCTCAAATTGCAACTTATGGGCATTGTCAATTGTTCTGGCATTTGCTCATATCAGGATCCATTTCCTGAAGAGTTTGGATCCATTTTAGTTGTAATGCTCCCCCAGGCAATTAGGGACACCACTCCACTTCCTCACCTACATTGGTCCGCTTGTCTCCAAAGAAAAAGAACCCAGTTCCTTCAAGCCTTACTCTCTGGGCATTCTGCTGGACACTCTTCAATTTCTGAACAACCTTCTTGGGCCCACCACTGAATACGAACTCTAGGTGATCTCTCCAAGACTTGAGTGCCCTATAGTTGCCTGTACAGTTCTTCTGTCCATTTTTTTTTTTTTTTTTTTTTTTTTTTTTTTTTTTTTTTTTTTTTCTGTCCAGAAAGACACTGTACAGTTGTTTCTGGCCTGGGCATAAAAGTAACTACTTATCTATTGAAAATCACTGTGAAAACACCCCAGAAGCTACTAAAACACAATAACATACCCTTATTAATGCACACATCTTATATTACTTAGATCAGCAATGCTCAGCACCATATCACAGTCATTAAGTAAAATGAACTTTTTTTTTCTCCTTAGAGTACAAAGACTTGAACAGTTGTCAGAAGACAGAAATAGTATCAAATCTGAAGTATTACCTAACGTGTGAGAGAGTTTCTAGGGTAGTTGTATGCATTTCTTTTCAAGACTTCACTTGCTCTTACCTCAGACATTTCTTTGTCTATTAGGGATGTTAAAAGTCACATCATTTGTGATAAAAATTTCCCTATATTAGGGAGTGTTTCCTTTTTGGTTCTGGAAAAGAAAACAGACATGACCTAACTCTTGATGAGGCTAATGAAAATAGCTTTGCTGCTCTTACATAGAATTAGAGAGAGCTTTTTGTGAGCGTTTATGTTCCTGACAAAGACTTGCCCTACATGCGGCAAGGTTTCTCCTCAGATCTTTGTTTGTTTAGGGGATATGTGTGTCATAGAGTTGGGTTTTCTGGGTGGTAGAGTAGTGTAGACAGGATTCAGGGCAGGGAGAAGGTTATGTAAGAATTACTCACAATGAAACAAGAAAAAATTGATGTAATATTTTTACTGAACACTGGAAGATAGTATTTCCTTAAGAAAGGGTATGTGAAAAAAAGTAAACTTATTTAGGGAGCATGGGACAATGCAGTGTCTCCAACAGGATTTTTATAGAACCAGTAGCATTCCCTGCAGTTTAGAAAAGAAAGAGGAAACTGCCTCAGTCCTTGCTGGTACCTCTTCAATGCTGCATGGAGTGCAGTAACTAGATCAACCAAAACTTGCAAATTAAAAATTCATGCTGAAATATGTTTCATGACCTAACACTGAAAGAGAAGGACATTATTGACGAAATGTTTGAGCTGCATACTGTACAACATAAGGTGTTCCTCTTTCATACTTTATTTAATAAGACAAGTTTTGATATTTTAATTTTTAAAAGGTTAAAAAAAACAAATGAGAGTCTCCATTCCTCCCTTCTACCACCCAGTATGTCATGGGTTTGATTTCTGTCAGAAAACATACATATTTTCTTGCATATAAACACAAGACTTGAAAGATAGTAATATGGAAAACAAATCCTGCAGTGGCTTGTATTCCTGGATAACTCTCACAAATTCAGTGCTAGAGGTGGTCAGCGTAGGGAACACAGAGCTGTAGGCTATGAGGTGGCAAGGAGAAGAATCTTCCACATAAATAAATTTCTGTTTGTATTACCTCTGCCTTCACAGTAGGTCTAACTTCTGGTAGAACAACATCATGTTTCTCCCACTCTGTATTTAGAAGTATGGAAACCTGTCACATATTTCAGCAAGAAATTCAGTGACTTACATTTCTGATTAAATTTTCTGGAGAGGCACTTTTGAAGATGGAGGCTGCAGTTTTCATAAACCATCAGAAAGATCTCAATATTCCAGATGTCTTCATACATAATCTATTTAGTAAACTACTTCATACTTAAAATTGCAGGAACTGATCTAGCCTGGGAACTGATGAATACTGCATTACTGCTAAGTACCACAGAAGAGAATAATGTGATAATTTCTTTTAGGTCCTTCTCTGACCCCAAATTTGCATGTTCTTTCTTTTGTTCTGTGCACTGAGGCATAGAGATTACAATAACTCTTTTTAAATCTTTTCAGAAAACAGTTTTCGCAAGCTATAGCAGAACATATGAAAGAAACAGAGGTTATTTAAATGTGCATCTCAAAAGAAATAATTCTGAACTGAAGATATTGGATATTAAAACTGGATTTGGATATTAAAAAATATTTGAAGTAAAAACGTCTCAAAATGTATCACCATTCAGGATTAGAAATGTAGACTATGTTCTTACGGAGACTGAGATGTTTAATTGTATTGTCTCATTGTCCATAGTTATTCCTGTTAAGGTCTTTTGGTCAGGAGTGAGAACAAAGATCTGGTGATGCACTTCTCTGTTCTACGGGTGAAATTCTGACTCTTCTCAAAGTTAAGCTAAAGATCTGATGAGTTTCAGGGATTGTATCTGTGCTGTAGGGTGTAACCTACTCTGGGCATACCTAAGGACCCATGGCCCTCACTCCAGTGGAGTTCAGTTTTGTAACCTTGGCTTGGACTTCTAAGGATATTTTTAAGACAGGAGGAAGCTGTGAAACTCTCTGCAAGCCATAAGAAAGGTAAAATTTCAAACTGATAGGGTTGTTAAGGAGATGGTCTCGAGTAGCTCAAGACTTCAAGAGAACAAAACACTAGATTGGAGAGGTAGGAAATGCTGAAGGAGAGAAATAGAGGGGGTTGAAGATGGCAACTCAGCAATGTCAAGGATTTGATTATAGAAGAAGTGCAGCGTGGCCATCCTTCTGACTGATACCTACCTGAGCAGCAGAAAGCCCCTGGGAGTCCTCTTGGAGGTGGTACGCATACTAATACTTAGCTCATTAAATCTCAGCTGTCTTTTGTTCACATTTGGTAGTAAATAATTGTTGTATGTATTTAAGCTGTATATGTACTACGTGCATAATGTTGTTGTTTTAGCTAAGGGGTTTGAATAAAGTGGTCCAAGAAAGGAGGTACCTGAAGGGGGCTTACAAAAAAGCTGGAGAGGAACTTTTTACAGGGGCATACAGGAATAGGACAAGGGGTGATAGCTTTCAACTGAAAGAGGTAGGTTTAGGTTAGATATTAGGAAGAAATTTTATACTGCTGGAGTGGTGAGACACTGGAATATGCTACCCAGAGAAGTTGTGGATGCCCCATCCCTGGGAGTGTTAAAAGCCAGGCTGGATGTGGATCTAAGCAACCTGATCTAGTAGAAGGTCTCCCTGCCCTAGGCAGGGAGGTTAGAACTGGATGATCTTTCAAGTCCCTTCCAACTCAAGACACTCTATGATTCTATGACATGAAAAAACTGTCAGCATTCACTATGGTCCTGCTCCCTGGCTGTCCTGTTCAGCCTGTCTGAAAACGGAGGAGGTCTTTGGGTCTATGGTGGTCTTTGGGTCCATGCAGAGTTGAAAGCAAGCCTCTGAGCCCAGAAATGGTATTCCCAATCCTTTAGGTTGGACATAGCCTATGGCAAAAAATATCAGTGGCATGTAACAACAGTCTCTCCTCCTACAATCTCATACTGGTGAAACTGTTTCACTCTGACAAATTGCAGATAATTACTCCTCTACTGGGATCAGAATGTTTATTCAGTAATGTTGTGAGATACTTAACTTGGATAGGATGTTTGATAATAACTTATTATTTTAGTATTATAATCTATAATGATAGTGTATTCTTTCAGTATTACATCTTGATAGATGAATTTCTCTCTCCTTGTGCTTTCTCTGCCATTAAATGTGAATGAATTCTTAAAACTTTTGGAATATGTCTGCACATTCCATTACTGCACATTCACTATTTAACAGATAAGATTCATTGCCTCCTCTTCGAGTAACAATGAAACAAAATAACTATTAAAAAGAATTAGAAAAATGTAAAGTTTAAAATTTTATAGAGGGCTTGAGAAACTGGTCTCGTCTATTCATTTTTGCAGTTAAACAAAAGCAACCGGAACATAAACCATGCTACAGGTAAATATTTTAGTAGAAAGAGACCTGCACATTACCACAATGTCACAGAAAGTCCCTTCAAAAAAAGGCTGAGGAAAGATATGAAAGCAAATTATTGGTTAGCTGAAAATTGCTCAAATACCCTCCCCCCCCATTTTATTATTTCTAGTATACTTGCTTGAATTTCTGCCATTAAATAAGTGACAACATACTTAACATTCTAGGAAAAGTCAGGGTCCAGAGAGCACTGTGCAAAACATGCACAGTTAACTCTGAGGAATTAGTGTTTAGAGACACAAGAGAATTTGTTAGTAGTCTTTAGCATCCTTTTCACTCAATTTCTTTATAAAATGCCTTCTGAGGAGCCATACCAATGTATATATTTAAGACCCTTGGGAAATACAAAACGTTAAATACTAGATTATTAAACACATGTCCAAAACCAATGATATGAAAGAATGAAATATTTTGAAAATGTTTATGTATGTGGTGACCAGTATTACTCATGACCTTTAATTTTGTGACTAGTCTGAATTTCACATGACTGTCAGGAAGAATGCAGTTAGTGTTTTAAAATTATGTTATTTTCAAAGTTGTCTGTGGTAGCAGTTTTATTACCTATAACTGTAGGAGTCTGTCAGTCTTTTTATATAAGATCTGAACATCCCTGAAACTTAATTCTTCTGTCGTTTAGGCTGGAACTTGTCAGCTGTTTTGTAAAACACACCATCAGGTTCTGTTCTCAGTAATGGCAGACTTAGTCCATTTTGTACTTGGAAAATCTCATTGTAACTTGTACATCTTCTAAAAGTGTCCCCATCCCTGAAAGAGTTGATACGGTCTTGAAGCTACTTACTCACTTTGGTAACTTATTTATTCTGAGTATCATTACCATCTAGTGGCTCTAAAGAAATCACAGAAGGTGCCATCTTGTGACCTGTGTGGCTGTAGCTGATACCATTAGTGCAACAGATAAAATGATTCAAAGAGCTACAACCTGTTCCGGTAGCAGCTGTTTCAGTGAAAAAGTCATGATAACTCCAGCAATCCTCATGCTTCATTTAAAATCCAGCAGGAGACGGAGTGTGTCAGTTTATAAGAATAAATGAAATTGCTGTAGTGGAAGGTTTGCTTGGGCTTGGATTTTGATAAACAGCTCAGAGGAGTAGTACAAAGGAGCTGGTTCAGTTTCAGTACAAAACACTCAGTGAATCCACAGATTCAGAATTTGGGAGATCTTGGCAGGGCTGAATGAAAATTGAGAAACCTGGAAGAAATTAAGACTCCTAGAGAAGTTTTTCTTAGTTAAAGAATTGTTAAGCTTGATTATGGCAGCTTAACAGGTCTCTCATGACCAAACTGACATTACCTGGCAATTTATCTTTAAAAACCTCTTCAGTTCAGTGGTCTTTATAGTTATTTTGGAGACTCTATGTACCCTTGAAAAACAGTTGCTGAAGCTCATTTTACATGGTCCAATTTAAGCTCTGATAACCAACGGAGGGTCAACCCATAAATAAAAGGAAAACAGATCCACTCCTCGACATCACTGTCAAAATCCCATCACATCCAATAATCAGATAACAGCTAATACAGCCTGCTAGCTGCTAAGTGAATCATAGCATGTTATAATGCCCACTGAAGTAATGTGAGAAGCCTTACTGACTTTCACAGCCTCTAGGTCAGAATCTTATTTAACAATCTTATAATTATCTAAATAGTATAATGAGACACACAGATTTGATGGTTGGACTCCTAGGATAAGGAATTGGCTGGATGGTCACACTTAGAGAGTTGTGGTCAACAGCTTGATGTCCAAGGGGAGACTAGTGGTTAGTGACATTTCTCAGGGGTTGGTATCAGCAACTAGATGATCTTTAAGGTCTCTTCCCACCCAAACTATTCTATAATTCTTTGCTTGAATCATGAATAGAAAATATTAATGAAATAAATAGATTACAAGCTTAAATTAGTTAGCTGAGCTTTTTCCTACATATGAAAATTGGCTAGTTTTTAAATTAGTGTTCTGTTTCACCAAATTGAAGTTCCTTTTGAATGGGAATTATAATATGGGTATAGAACCAGGGGAAATTGTGCAGATATTAATTTTGCATCTCTGGACATCTACCTGAAAGCTGTTAATGTGAATTTGTACAACTGGGGCAGAAAAAAACCAAAAAAATAAGGCATAAAATTTATGTTTGATACAGTCAAAGGAACACTAACAAGCAAAAAGTATTAAACAGTTGGTTATTAATTTCTAATGAATAGCTGCTATAGATATTGTCCAAGGAAAATCACACCAAAGAATTAACCCCTCAAGCATGCTGTTTTATACTCACACTTCATTTTCTTTGCAAACATTTTTTTAACTGCGTGTTACCTCAACTACATTTCTGTTGGCTAAATAACCACTTATATAATTTTTACATTAAGGTAATTAAAACAGTTCTATAGTTTGATATAACAGTTGATACAGTTTAACCTTCCAGTCTTCTTATCAAAATATCCCTGTGGCAAAATAGCCTTGAGATCTAGCCCACAAACAGTCCAGTCCAGCAAGCAATCAATTGAATCTATTCACCCCTCCTCAGAAAGGTCTATTAGTCTGCTTTGATCATCCTATGTGTAATGTGCATACCCAGTACGCTCAAGTAACTAGATTTCATACCTTTAGCATAGACAGCCATATAACATTTCATCTTTGTTGATAACATTCGGTGTCACTTTTCAAAGGTTGGATTAAATTAGGTGTCTGTCAGACTTCCATAGACAATGTACCTGAGCCATCTCCTACCTCTGAAGGACAAACACTAATTCTCAGCTAATTACTTTCTCTTCTAACCCTCTGACTCATAGCTAGTGGTAAATGAATCAATGGAAAAACACAGGATTTAAGGGACAGGAGAGCTTCCCAAGTAGGTATCCAATGCTGCTTTAAATTCCTAGGGTATCCTACTTGGCATACAGCTGATACTGCAGAAGAGCAAAGGTCTCCCATATGTTCTGTGTCATACCTGCCAGCTCCTTGTAGATGTCTTAGGCACTCAAGGGAATCTAAAATGTCACTGAGTACCTCAGTTTAGCCACTCACTTAACTTTGATACCAGAAAAATCACAAAGAAGTGGACAAAGTACCTTTCTAGTATAACATTTTCAAGTATAACTGTTTCTGGCCGTCAGCTAAGTTTTAATATCAAACTCTTCAGCGTTTCTTACACAGTTTCATAGTGTTGCATAAGGTGTTAGTTTTAAATGGTATCAGAAGTAATGACATTGCTTAATCCCACACATAGTGTTTTGAAACTACATGGACTGACATTTCACGGTGCAGTAACTCCAAAACTCCAACATGTTTTATGGTTTAGCTGCTAAACCATGTTATTCTAGCAGAGCAATGACTGGAAAACAAAATAAAGACTAATTTCACATTTTAAGGATGCAAAGCTGGTTTCTAGGAAGATACATCAGAAATTTGTTCAATCCCTAAGACGTAATTTTTGTAGGCTAAAATTAGGATGGGAATAAAAAATATAAGTATAAATATATAGGATTTTGTTTCTCCATTTCCTGTTATCTACTGTGGGATATGTGCTTGAATAAAGACTAATTACATACAGTCAATATTAATCTCACTGAACTCAACTTTCCTAATATGTAAACAAAACCACAGTATATATAAGTGATCTGGCACATCAGGCAGTAGCTGTCTATGAAGCATGACTAAACACGCAAGGTCTCATGCAGGAGACACAGGTAAAAAAAGGTGATGAGAGGTTGTTCCAAAACCAGGGGAGATTGGATGGAACTTGCAAGAAACTTGACGTGGCTGCAGCGACCATTGTGGAGTCACAACAGCATTTGCTACCAGATCTGAGTGGCAGGGACACCATGTGTCCTGACTTGCAGGGACTGCTTGGCTACCCCTCCTTGTTGCTTCTGCGGCCCTGGGAAGCTTGTATGAAACTGTACCACAGCACAACAGTCTCATAGTTACAAGTACCTCTATATCAAAATTACTTCTGCATTGCTGTTTGTCGACAAGGCAGAGTGGGTTGCACTATGGAGTGCACGTAATTAATAAGCAGAATGAATTTGGAGATGCTGACATGATTGCATACATTCCTGTTACTGGCCACTCAGAGGGGAGATTTTCTTCTTCCTTACCCTTATCACATCAGCAAGTCTCCCCAAACAAACTTACACATTTCTTTTCCCACATCACATTTCGTTGTTTTTTTGTTTCATTTTATTTCTGGTTCTGTTGTCAGTAGGAGCAAAAATAAAATTTTGTTCACATGCACAGTTTATTTCCACTTCACCAAACAAATGATGTTCAAGCACTGCATGAGAAGCCTTTAATTAAGTCATACAGTTGACATCAATTACATACCATAAGTTATTAACAGTAAGTTTTCAGGGTTCAGAATAGAGTGACACTAAAACTAAGAGGGTGTACTCACTAAAAAGCTATGCTATCAGGTTCAACATCCCTCTCAGACAGCAAAGAAGATGATACACTTGGCTCATGTTTTGAACCCAACAGAGCAGAAAGGTCTAGGTTCAGGTGAAAATGATGTGAGAGTTATATATTTTAAGAATTTAAATCACAGAAGGGTCTACATCAATCCCAAATTGCTTACATTTGCATAAGTCTACATCATGTCTAAAATTTCTCATACAAATACATGTACACTTGAGAATCAAGTTACTCTGTTCTCAGACAAATCAATTCTGCTGAATTCAGTGAGATGTCTCTTGGTACACAAGTTTTGACTCTGTGGCTTGCCTGCTTCCAGACATAGGCAGAAACTGAAAGAAACCTTTTAATTACCTCTGTGAAGTTCTGTGTTATATATCTAAAATGCTGACAAACTACAATAGGAGACAGTTTTTGCAAATCCTTTACATTTTTGGCATTGTATGATTGCTTACAACATGCAAGTTTATGAAATGGTGGGTGCACCAAAGTAAAAGTCTTATTCAAGCCTTGCTTGAATAACAGTTCTGCAGACAAAATTCTACTTTCACTCCTGTCTTTGAAACTTTTTTTTTTTTGAAAACGAAGGGCCACATTTACCCAAAGTATATTCCATTATTTCCTACTATAACTGGAAGATCTGTTGTTTAATGACTGCTACAAATTACTGTCACCAAGATACGTAAATGGGGTTTTCTTTTGACTAATTTAGTAGCATGTAGTGAAACTTTAAGGCATACAGCTTTCTCCCTCTCATCCCCTGTGATGATTTTAACCTAAAACAATTAAGTCAGCAGATATATAAATAGCTTTTTCTGCTTTAACATTATTTATTAGAACTCCAAAACTGTTCATGAAACAATTGTAGTAAAAGCTGGTTTATGCCCTAAATTTTGCTCAGCAGCAAGGCTCTGTTCCCTGTGTGTTCTGGGTGCTACTGATTGCCCCCAGATCACCTGTGAGATAACACTTCGTCTGCACCAAACGAAAACTAGCAAAATCATGAACAGGGAAGATATTGCTCCTTCTAATCTCCTGGAATACATTTCAGAGAGTGGAACAGGAGCTGAAGGCTTGTTTTTGCTGGAGACAGAAGAGTCCTTGCTTTGACTTCAGAGTCAAGAGAAAAGAGGCACTGACCAATTCTGATTAAGCCTCGAGTTCTTTACAGGCTCTGAATAAATCACAGGAAAAAGCATTTGATGCTGCAAGATGCCGAGAAAGTTTAATCATGAGCTATTCACAGCAGATTCAGGAACACGTCACTCCCAGATATCTGTATTTGCTATACCTTCTACAATGAAAAACTACATCCAGACCTACTGCAAGTGTTTGTCTTCTTTTCCATCTTCATCCCAGCAGGGTCTGACGCACCCCTGTCCTGCCTGTGGCCCAGCACCATGGTACCCCAGTCTGCTGGGGATTGTCTGCTGTAGGTGCCTTAGCACTCCAAGGGGACTTTTCACAGCATCCAGTTACTTAGGCTTTATCCTGGACACCAAGGCAGCACATCTCCACTGGGTCGTGAGCCTCAAGAATGAGAAGAGGCAGTCTGCAGAGGCTCCCCTCACAACATCATGAAGTCAGCCATTAAGACCAGCATTGTTACGTGGTCTGTCTTACAGTTTTTTAATTAGTCTGTTGATCAAAGACATTGAAGTAATGGGTCCAGCACCACAGAGGATCTGAAATTCATTGAGAAAAGGAGTTTTGGTTAAAGCAGGAACACTTCCCTCCTGCCCACATACACACTTGCAGTGACTACCACACATGTGGCTCCTTGCTCTCACATCAGTCCAACACAGCTGCTACATGTGCCTGCTACTTTCCGAAAGCTGCCCCAGTCAGACCAGTATGCTAAACCAGCCACATCTCCCAGTTTTTTTTTGTTTTCTTTTCACAGGTAAGGGCCAGAAGGATGCATACCTTAGCTAGAAAAAGAAGTATAGCAAGAGTTGTCTGCAATTCCCTTATCATACATCAGAGAAAAACTAATTAGGTTGCTGAAGAAATGCTTTGCAGAGCAGCTGCAGCTGAGACTCTGGAACCCTGGAGGTACAGGTAGCCATTAGAGTCTTCTTCCACATGGACCTAAAATAGCTAAGTACATTTGCATATCTCCGCTCATCACATCAACAGCTCCAGCTGACATCCTCTCCCTCTGGACAATTCCACAGGGGTTGACAATGTTGCCTGTGCCTTCAGCTACAGATAACTCCAGGTTAAGTTGCTGTTTGATTTTGATTGCATAAACGAAGGTGTCTGGAACTGAAATTCTGGAGGTCTCAAGCTGTGAGTATGCTTGACCCATGTGTCCCTAAAACTGGCTATCTGTAAGTGAATTTGAAACTTGGTTTGAGGGCAGAGACAGCGGGGTTGCAGCAATAGGAATTTGGACCTAACACTAAACTGCTCTTGGATTTCAGCAGATAAATACATGTAGCACTGCAATAAACCATGCTGGCTTGAAGTTTGAGGTGACTCTGACTCAGATATGTCCACACTGAATTTCGCTGCAAAGGAAGTTATGCTCTTTTACTTTGAGTTGCTTGTGATGGGAAAACCTATGGTACAAAACCTGTTACCAGTGGCCTTGTGAAACCTGATAGACGTAAAAGTTCATGCCTTTTGTGTGGAAAGCCCTGCAGAATCAGCTAAGGAAAAAGGAAAGGAACCATCAGAAAGGAACCATTCCACGCTTGTGGCAGACAACTGAGGATGTAATATCCTGCATCGAGAACCCAGGGCTAGACAAGCTGGCTGAAGCAGTGGTTCTGGATGTCTGCTGGAGCAGGCTTGGGAAAACATCCCAAGTACAGAGAAAGCTAATGCTGATATTCCTTCCTCCTTTACAGGAGCCAGTGAAACAACAGATTTTCTCTTCCCTTTAAATGCTTTGTAGTTTTTGACAGACCTACTGCTTATAACAGGTAATAAAATGTACACAGTAACATTTCATTTGCAGCTCCCAACTATTTTATTATTCACAAGACAGCTGAAAAAATCCAGACAGGGGAAGAAAAGGTTACTCTGACCATGACCAGCTAGCAAATCAATGGCTAACTGGTCTGATAGTAATTGACAGAGATAGTAACTATGTGTGCTGATTCACAAGCAGTGGTCGTGATGCCTTTCAAGCTAACTGGGGCTACTTAAATTAGAGGCATGTAACAGGAGTAAATGATAACTAATATACATAATAGCCCTGAAGAACAGTGTGTTTCAAAGCCTTAATTCTTGGGTGAGGACCATTAGTGAAGTCCTACTTACTGTAGTCTATTGAAAAAAATTCACCTGAGGATCCAGTCCCCACTCATTAATTTTACCTTTTAATTTTATCTGTAGAGAGCTTTAATTTTTAATTGCTAACACAATTTCCTTTATTGTTTTTGAGGTGATGAATTAGATGTGACCAATTCTTACTTGTTGAAAGGGCTAATGTTCCTGGCCCTTAATAAAATTATTCAATAATAATTTAACTGCTCATTGAGAAACCATCTTTTATGTATTTCCTGCTTTTAGAAAGATGTTCTTTGACTTAATATACAGGAAAGAGCCAAGTTACAGGTTATGTGAGGCATCTTTTGAATTAAAATTACAGTTCCCTTTTAAAGCTAACACAGTCTAAAATCTGAGGTAAATGACAACCATTTAAATATAGCTCATGTATTGAGCCCAGTCCTGCCCTCTCCATCAGGGACCTGCAAATGCATGGACAAGATTCTTGTACCTCTTTCAGTCACCCTGCAACCTGTAACTCTGGCATTAGGGCTAGAGTTTGGCGTCTTCCCCCTCGCCCTGTAAGTTACTGGAGCTCTTTATCATGGTTAGTTTCATACAATGTTAGAATATACACCTGTATTCCTTCTCCTTTGATGTAATTCCCAGAGTTACAAAAACATTTTTCTACCGTTGAGATGCTCATGATATTGACCTTTACCTCATTTCATAAATTCTCAAGAAAGGAAAAATTTAAACAAAATGTATTTCATATGTGGCATAAGAGGGAGAATGGGCTGATTCGTGCCAATTTGTATGACTTTTCTTGCGTAGTCTTCAGAGTATAATTTCTCTCAAGAGTTCATGTATTTTGAGTGTTTTTCACCCATAATTGTAAATTGTTTTTAAAACATCTCAATTCCACTGACCTATTTTAATAACATTTTATATCTCCTACTGCTTATGTATTCCAAAGAACCTAAGAGATGTTTCTGATTGACAGAAAACCCTTACATCTGCAAGTAAAGAGTGCAGTTCCATCTGTCTAGTTTGGGTGTGAAAGACATGTCCTTGAGAGTCACTGTAGTTTCTATTTGATATTTGAACCAGTTGTAGATTGACAAAAATCATAGATATTTGCACAATATTAAAGAGGAAGACAGATTTCATGCAAACCCAGGAAAACATTAGCCTCTCCAGTACAGAGGACCAGCTATTTATTTGGAATGCTTGGTATTTTCTTGCAGAAGTGTTCTATACCATCAGATACAACTCATCGTTTCTTTGAATATTTTCAATTAATATCCTGGAAGGTAGTGCTGCATTTCCCTGACCAGCCATCTCTCTTTATGCATTGAAAGGTGTTCAGCTGCTGACAAGAAAGGTGATCAGCTGCTGTGTTGTCAGGGCAGCTCTGTGCAGCACTGCCCTGTTTTCTATTTCTAAAGATAGCCCTGTGATGATATCAATATCTATTGCCTGTTAGTTTAAAATGTCATTCACAATATCTATGTTCTGAATATTTACATTCTGAACATTTTCTCCTGTTGATTTAATTGCCAAAAAGTGACCATTTGCCCTTCGCTTCTGTCATGCTGACTTAATTAGATTTCTGTGAAAAGATACATCTGGATTTGTGCAGAAAATCAGTCCATAAACTATAACAGGAGACTGTGCCAAGTTACACTTTCTGACAAAAAACCCTTGGACTTTACAAAACGAAGAAGTCCATCTACATTTAATCACTAACTTGGCATGTACTGAAATGCCAATGAAGAAACTGTCTCTTTATGTTCTGTAATAAAAGCACTGTATTTCTGCGTTTAATTGGATTCATCCTGCTGAGTTGTTACTGTTGGAGGCTCTTGTGGAAGATAAAGCTTATCTAGTGTTGATCTGTGGCTCCAAAGCAGCCCCAGTGTTGACAGAGGAAATTATATTTCACAAAGGCAAAGGTGAAGAGAGTTCCCTCCATCTAAATAAATTCATGTGATGCTGTGCAGAACTTCTCCCTTTCCTGTTGCTAGAGATGAATAAATATTCCCTTCTAGGATGACTTTATCCTAGGAAGGATTAAGTGATAGTACTTCAAAATGAATTACTTTTGTACCCCAAGTCACTCAGTATATAAGCCTAGAGGGGCAGATTTTTACATAAAACATGGATTTAGTTTGTAGGAAGTATAAATAAGTGTAATACTGAATTGCACTGACCTTTCAATTACAGAGGCAACAAGAACACCCACAGCAAAGAAAACAAGGACAGCAGAAAGTAAACATTGAAAAAATGCTTGAGGATGTCGAAAAACAATAACCTAATGCTGAATAATACAAAATCATTCAGACTGAGGCTTTTTTCCTTGCCTTTCCCAAAAAGATCAATTATCATTTATGAAGAAATATGAGATGTAAAAAATTCATGTCCTGTGTTTATGGTGGTTCACATCTGTTTCTGTTGTATTATCCACAAGAAATAAATTCCTTGCCACCAACGTTTTCATTGTTTTCGTTTATTCCAGCCTGTCTCCCGATCATGACATTTCTTGGGCAACAAGGGCTTGGAATATCATTCCCTACCAACTGTCTTCAAGAACTGATAGTTTCCCTTCAGTAGCAGTTACTAAGTTTATATTTTGAAAACCAGACAGATCAGAACTATATATTTGAATTACTTGGTCCAAGCAGCTTAGACATATCTCATTTCTAGTGGTCAAGTTAGCCAGATGTTCTCAGACTGTGCCGAGATTCACACAAAAACATTAGGGACAAGGCCTTCATGCAGGTACTATGTTTTGCTAAGACTCAATGTTTACAGGACTGAGGAGTTGAAAAATATTGGTTTACAGCTTCATTTTATCTTATATAAAGTAAGGAGTTGGATGCAGGTTTCTTAGAAATGAGCAAAATTTTGATTCATTCAATCACCAGGAACTGTTGTGCTCAGAGGAGGCAATCACAATCTTTTCTGCTGGAGATGGTTAACTTTCTACTAGTGATTGCATATGCATTGAGTCAGATGAAAAAAAAATATCTGCAAGGAAAAGATTGAGTCTGTAGACCAGAGAGTCGTGTTCAAGCCTCTGATTAAATGAATTTCCAATTACTTCCACAAAGTAAACAAAAACTCCAACAAAAAAACCTGAGAGAGCACTTACTCTAACTCCCCCAAAAGCATAGGTGTAAAGATGGTCTGCTGGTGTGTGGGGACCAATGGCTAACCCTGAGGGCTGAAAGGATGCCTTCCATCTCTGAAAAGTGCCTTAATCAGTGTCTCCAATTTTCTTAATCATGTCCTTTCACGCCTCAAGGACAGGATGGTCAAGAATTCTCAGCAGATGCTTGGCCCTCCTTATGTTGCTGAGGCCCACCTGAACTTCTATGGCTTCCACGATGCCAGTTCTAATGACCTCAAAGCTACTCCAAAATCACATAGGAAGCTGCAGTACCTTATGTAAGTCTGTTCCAGGGGAAGGGGGACATGGACCTCACATGCTGCAATAGTAACAACAACATCACAGAATCACAGATTATAATGAGTTGGAAGGGACCCACAAGGATCATCGAGTCCAACCCTTAGCTCTGCACTGGACCATCCCCAAGAGCATCTCTTTGACTTTAGACCTTCCCCCTCTGAGACAGAATATCTTACCTAAAAAATTTTTCGACATGCATTTTTTCCCATAACAGGTGGGAAATATAGTGATTACTGACAAAATAGTTATAGGAAGGGAAAAACAGCTGTTCCAAAGAGAACCTGTCTGAATACTGTCATATATACTTGTAAGCAGACATGGGGAAGTACCTTCTGAATAATTCAGCATACGAAAAAATTCTTTCAAAATAATTTTGGATAAAACATAGAAAAAATGTGTTGCATAAAAGCAACATTATTTAGCTATAATTTCCTGCTATTTCTGAAAATTCAAATTATCAACACTCACTATTATTTGCAACATTTAACTGGAAGCTAAAACGTCAGTTATTCAGGAGTTTTAAAATTACATGTGTAAGAAATTACCAGTCTTTTTTAAGAACAATCCTCAGCTAGTCTTTGCTTTCCTTATGAAGCTTATTTTTTAATCCAGATGAAACACTAATGCTGCCTGGCTTGAACGACTGCAGTTATGGACATATGTTTAAAGAAAGATGACTTTCTAAAAAGTTATTGTAAAAAGAAATTCTCAGTTGTCACCATAACAGAAATGCCATGATTTACAGAGAAGCAGTTGACAAGAAATCTTTATCTTTTCTTTGCACTACACTTATAATTTTGTATTTGATAGATAAATGTAAAAAATACGTACGTTTTATGCATTAAATAAGACCAAGCATGGTCTAACTTTATTGTGTAAATGATTTGGATAGAAATTTGGAGGAAGGATGGAAACTT
This sequence comes from Oxyruncus cristatus, assembly GCA_013399855.1. NCBI lineage: Eukaryota > Metazoa > Chordata > Aves > Passeriformes > Cotingidae > Oxyruncus > Oxyruncus cristatus. The sequence goes on from VXAY01005125.1 coordinate 1,583,144, forward strand.
GAAGAGTATCTTCCCCATAAAAACATCACAATTACAGTCTGACTCTGAAGAAAGAAACATATCCTTAGAGAAAAACCACAGTTAATACATCTCCAGGAGCACACAGTGGCAAAATGTAAAGCTTGGGATAAGTATTTTGCCATTGCTTGTTATCTGACTCACCTAGAAATAATTTGGTACGAAACCAATTATAATGTCAAACGTATGTTTATATGCGGCTTTGTGTCTAAGTTATTAGGCACTACTAGTAGTGATTCAGATAGAAAGTTCCTTTGGTGTGTGTGTTATTTGTGTTCTCATTTGCAAACAGCATGGCTCATGAATAAGTCATGAAGCCGCATTGCAAAGCTTTGAGCATTTATTTGGTGAGATTACTTCAACGATACGCACATGCATATGCCATTGCAGGAAGGCTAATACGACATTATGCTTATCAAAGCCAAGAGAAAAGCATACATGCCAAGCAAATGTAAAAATTCAGGAGTAACTAATGGAATGACAGTTTGTATTTGAATGAAGATTTTTGGCCTTTTCTGAGCCATTAGTATTCTTTCCACCTGGATTTACTGAGTGAAGCATTCTGTCACTGTTCCTTGTGCGATATCATAATTTTCTGTCAGATGACCTCGTTTTTTCATTGCAGGAGAAATCCCTGGAACTGTAGATGAAATCTACAGGCAAAATTGCTGCCATGCTATTGCAATCCTGTGACTTCTTTGTACAAAAGAAGTAAAAACCTCAGTCTCATGAAGTCAAGGGGTGACTTCAGAGGGATCCTAAAAGAAAATGACTTCAGTGTTTGCTCTAGCAAACCATACGTTGACAGAACAGCTATGGTGATGTTTGGAATACGCCCAGTTGTACTTATATTTAGGCACCTGTTCTGTCTTCACATATATTTCTGTTCCTCTTCTGAATCCCTTTTTTGAACTGTACACTGCCCACTCTGAGGATGTGTCTGCAAATATATTTCTAGTTTCTCATGAGATAAGGGGTTGAAACATGACAGCAAAGAAATTGCTATGACAGTTTATGCATTACAAAGGATACTTACCAAATTGTTTTACTTGTTATAGCACACGTAGAGTGCACATCTTAACTAAAAATAAATCCACTAAAAATTACTGATGTGGAAGATCTGGACAATACTTTTCACTGATGATGCAATTTAGAGGAAAAGTGATTTCCAGGTGACCAAAGCTTTTGAGAATTTAGAGTAAATGTAACAGTTCTGGACACAAATAATGAATTTTTAAAAAATGTCCTCAGACTTTCTATTTCAAATTTATTGAAACAATTTGTTTTGAGTTTGGGTATGTCACATGTTCTTTTGAAATTAATCTATATTAAAGACAAAATAGAAAATTACACATTTCATAAAACAATCTGCTCAGAATGAAATAAATTTTTACTTTGAAATTAAGCAATATATTTTGATTTGACCTGAAACTCTTTCTTTCCTTGATATATTTCCAACAGGAAAATGCCACACAATTACTTTTGTTTTGTTGGAGAACATGAACCTTCCTGTAGGTTTCAACTGTTCATCTCTCTGTTTCTTTAAAAAAAATAAAATGTTTCCCTTGCCTTTATGATTCAGCAACTGAATTGAGATTCAATTATTTCTATTTGTGATGCAGCACCTCTGGACAGTTCAAAAGCAATCATCGAAACAGGCATGTGTATGTCATGGAAACACAGTTTTTCTGAACCGTGAAAAATACATTATTCTTCACAAGTCTTGCAATTCTTCACAATGTCTTCATAACTCTTTAATACTAAATCTCACATTTGAAAGGTTGCCAGATATTTTTTCTGAGCTACATACAGGACATCTTCCACCACTGTGAAGTAGTTTCTCTGGGACAGATAATGGGCAAAATTGCTGTAGCACGGGAGCAGGTGGATGAAAAGTTCAAATCCTGAAAGATTGGTGCTATGGCCATGTCTCAGTGGTGTCTGGTTGCTCTCTGCTGGGAACTTTCTCTGCTGGAATCTCTCATGAAGCACCCTCGGCATCTAAAACAAAGGTGGTGGTGAGAGCCCAAATATCTACAGTTACTGTGAAAATGTGGCTCACCATTCAGATGCACATCAAGCTCTCTGGGCCATGACCCTCCTTGAAATGATGCTGGCAGGGCAAACCAACGGTGTGCAAGGGCACATCATGCTGAAGGCAGCTGCAGAAAGGGAAAGAAACACTGTGGTGTAGGAGTTTGCTTTCAGAAAAAGGAAATTTGGAGAAGGAGCTTTTGACAAGCCTGGTAAAACTGTATTGACTCAGTCCCTGATCTTTTATTATCCTCACTGCTTTATGCAGTCATAAGATGAAAGCATCGGCTAAACAAGGCTCCCAAAACTGTTCCTCTTATAGAGTTTGATTTTCACTACTTATGTTTATATGGCATGGCCATCTAACAATGGTGAACAGAAATGCTGTTAAAGCTCACAGGCCTGAGAATTTTGGTGGAGTGTCAGTCTCTGGATTTAATGTTCAATAGTTACTTGCAGGGGATTGAGAGTCAGGTCAGGTGCCTCCTCATGTAAATGCCTAGTGTTTTCCACAGATAAATTGAAGAGCAGTCACAGCAGCAGAAACAGGACTGTAGAGCTGTCACTCATGACAAGAGTTGATTTAAAAGCAACACTGTGAGGGCAAGAACACTCCTGCCTCACATTTTCTAGAGAAGCTACTAATAAAAGGAGGATTTTAAAAAAATATTTTTCCCTTCTTGCTGCATTATTCATTTGCTTGGGGCAGGATCTCTATTAAACAGTAAACATGAAATGATATATACATGATCCACAGACACACATCCATGCTGAATATACTTCTACTGGAAGGCAGAAACAGGTTTGAGGCTATTTCTGCTCTGAGGTTCCTATTCACTTCTCCAACAGACTTTGCTCCCAGTGGACACGAGGTTCCTTCTTCTGTGGCAGAAGGAAGAAGGAACCTCACGTCCACTGGGAGCAAAGGTATAGTTCAGTGCCAGCATTTTCTCTCTCCTTCCTTACACCATGCAAAAGTGTTGATTCATCACAATAAATAATTAGACCTCTTCAGCTCCTGAAAACATGATGATTACTTGGGAGAAATGGCTAGTTGAAACAATTTGTGGGAATATCTTACTCAGCAGCAGCAGTTCAGGAGCATCAAGAAGAGGGTATTATGGCTGACAACAGAAGAAACATGGTTTCAGGTGGGAGTCACACAGAAAGGATATTTTTCTACTGGTACTTGTATGCTTCTTTAGCATTTACATGTGGATGATAATAATTAATCTGCTGTCATTAACTAATGCTTATCCACAGCAAGGTTGAACTGGTCCGAAGATATCGATTATGAGAAAGCAGCAGAGGAGAAAAACTATTCTATTGTCTGGAGTGACGTTAGCTTGCATGAAGACAACGTTCTTAAATTTAAAATACATGTGTTCAGAACCATATAGAGTATTGGTCGTTTTCCTGGTCTCAAAACATGAGCTCAACATTTATTCCATAGTCTTTAAAAAGCCACAAAACAAAGCAACCTCCTCCATCCCTCAAATTTCCCTAATTAGTGACTGTCAGATTTTTAGAATACACCTTAACTTTTCAGAAGTAGAAATTTGAATGTGTCGGTATCTCTAGTGACAGTTCCTGACCTGCTTTACCTTGCTGCATGCTGAAGCACTTTGATCTATTCTGAGGCACAATATAGGATCCTCCAAGTGCTACTGTAGCAAGAGATACATTAAGAAACAGCTAATTCTGTCTTGAGCTTAACACTTTGCAATTTTATATCCTATCTTGCATGATAAGTCATAAATGATTGACCTGGGAATCAACAATGAGAACATTACCCCTGTGCAGTTAATGGTAAGCAGGGATTTAAATTCCAGTTCATATCTGCAGCCCTTGCTTTTCTTCACCACATCCCTTCCCTCAGCAGTACTGGAAAGTGTTTACAGACAACTTAGTTTCACTATCTGGAGACAAAATATGTTATGCAACATCCAGATTTTGCAATGTTTTTTATTATTATTCTGGTCCTGCAAAATTGCTATTACGACTTTGCAAAGGCAAATAAAAGACCCACTCCTAGCAGGGCAGGACAGAGTTCTGCTTATCCAATTTGTAGAAATGGAGCTTATACTTGCTAGAGTCAAAGAATGAGTGAGGTGAGGTGTACAGCATCAAATGTGGCTTATCAAATATCTCTCTAAATAACTGTCAGATAGATACAGCACAGGAGAGGCAGAAAACCAAGTTACTTTGGACTAAAATGTTATTTCATGAAAGCATCATTCAGCACTTCTCCATCAGATAGACAGGACAAACTCTTGAAAAACTACACAGACTGAAGAAAGCTTTTCAGTGTAAAAAATTTCAAATACACAGTTTTTCAGACATTTATCCATCAGCTCCAGGCTGCATAAAACTTTCTCTGCTGTTTCCTCAGGTTTTCTGCTTGGTGATTTTTTTTTTTCAAAATGAGAACTGGAAAATAACCGTGAAGTCATAAAATGCAGTTACCTTTTAATAAACTCATAAATTGTAAGAAGCATAAAGTTATTTGAACAGGCATACAAGCATAATTATTATATTGTTTTTCTCATTAGAGCCAAGGAGCTGTAGAAACTGTGCACTATGAAGCAGTGAGCTGCTTTCAGCACAAGCAGTCAGTACATGATGTGTTCCTGGGCATTTATTTTTAAGAAAATACTTAGCTGATGTGTCAGAGCATTTGAAAGGACAAACACACCCATAGATCCAAAACTTCACAATTTGAAAGAAGTCTGAATCAGGATTTGTATCCCTGTTTTACAGCTGGTGCTCACTGAAATGAGGAGGAAAAAAACCCCCAAACACAACAGAACGTTTTTCCTACCTTCAGAGAGAGCAGAGGTAGCACTGTTAGAAGCGTTGGCTCCTTCAGTGCAAGAAGCTGTCAGATCCAAGCAGCCACCAAAGCAGCGTAAATGTTGTCAGTCCAAACCTTGGCAAAATCTCTCAGGTTTTGCTTTCCATTTCAGATTCAACATGTAAATCATATCTGAAAAGATTCTCAACTCTCAGCCAATTTTTCATTAGAAACTGATTATCAAGGAACTGATTTGGGATTGTGCTTTGAAATTGCCATGTACTTGCATTTTATTTCTTTGTTTTGGACATGGAAGCAGGTGGAGCCTAGTGGTTTACCTGGATTTTATTAAGAGGTCCTTTTTCAATCTAAAAGAAATGCAAAGATGCAGTTGCATAAGGTTTTGTGAGAATTTTTACACCATTGGAAATACAACAAAACTGTTATGTAACACATTGTATTTTGTGGAATTTTCTGGTACTGCAAATTCATAGGTTCCCTAAACTCAAGAATTCGTTAATATTCAAATAACTTTGAAATAATTGCAATTTGCAATAAACCAAGACATATGCCTAGTTTTCCCTTGCTTCAGCAGGAATATGCCATCTGTCCTTTTCCATCTGTAAAGGACAAAAGCACACTACAATGGAACTAAAAATACTGTAAAATGTATTTATTCTATCTACTTAAATAAAATGTGCTGACTACCTTTAAACATGAAAACAGAAACAGACTGTCATTTATACAGCCTTTGTATGATGATGTCGTACATTAAGAACTTATAAACCATAGCATAAAGCAAGAGACTTCAGCCTTCAGTGGTTTGTTAGTTGTTCTGTGTGCTTAGGATTCAACAAGCATTTCCCTATCAGGATTCAGCAAGCATTTCCCTATCAAAATTCAGCAAGCATTTTCCCTATCTATGCTCTAAAATAGATACTTGGCTGCAGCTGGGATCCCCAGCGCTGAGGCAGGCTGGGAACAGGAACCTCTTGTGGGTACTTCTGGGCCCAGGTCTCAGTTTTGTCATTGACCTGACTTGTTAGCAAGTAAGGATCTATCGAGAGTGTCTGAGAGAGAGACTGTCTCGTGTGTGCATTTGCATGGCATTGCCCAGCATGATGGGATTCTAGTTCACTTGGCTTTCTAAGTACTAGTAGATAATAGTATTGCACTAAGATAGGGTGATGCACCGACACATAATACAGGCAAAGCTCTTGTCCAGGCTACATGCCTAATGCTATTTATCTACCCCATGAGAGACTTAACAGCTAAACTGAAATGAAAATTTTTAATCTTATTATTGATATTTTCCTCTTTTCTTCTGAAATATCTTAAACAAAGTACTTCGTACCTGTAGTTTCCGGAGCTTATATTTTTGCCTGTTTATGCATTCTTTTGCAAAAGTTAGTTGTTCATGATGAGTAATGTCAGTGATTGGCATGATTAAATTAGCTTTTGCTCTATGACAGTTCTGATCGGTAGGTTTAATTAGTACCTGTGCTTATTGCAAAGATTTTCTTTGATGCTGTGTACCTACTCTCCCATGCAATTACAGTGGCATTAGTAATGAACACAATCCTGGTAGAAACCACCTGGGAAAAAAGCAGCATCATGAGGCAACAGAACAACTAAGTGACCTTTCTAGATTCCAGCTAAAATCAACAATTTTCTAATGTGGCTAGCATCAGAAAATAACCCCCCCGTCACCGAAGTTAGTATCTCTTTGATGCTGCACATCATTTGCCTGACTAGCTTTTAAGTAACAGTACCAGCAACCATGATCACTGTTTTGTCTTTTTTTCTTTTAAAATCTAAATTAGACACCTCTGATTTTTATATTATAAATAGTTTTGTTGCATTCCTGTCTGTTGCTATGCCAGAAAACAGGAAGATCACTACCTCATCAATAAAAATAGAAACAGCATAGCTGTCCAAATGTCCCAACTACTATTGGTGGAATTGTCGTCATTGCAACAAAGGCACCAAAGTAAGTCTCAAGAGAACTTGAATAAGATGAAAAAGGTTTATTTTATTGATCCTGATCGTTCTATTACAAAATGGCAATGTAGCTGATGGTAAAGCTGTATGAAAAAAGGAACATGTTACTGAGAAGAAAATGTATCTATCAATATCTGTAAGAAAAATATTATTTTAAGTAGCAGGTTAAAAAAAAAAGAAAAAATAAACACAAAACTAGCTCTCCAGAAAAAAATGGTCTTCTGTCCCCAGGAGGATTAATACCTGACATGTAGCAGCTTCTGTGGCAGCCACTAAGCAGATGGATGGGCATGGTTATTCCCTCTCATAAATTTACTAATGGAAAGTTCCAAGTATAAACATTAACGTAGTATAAATTGTTTTATGCTCTTGAGATTTTTAGTTCCATAAATATTTTTGGCAGCTTGGATCAGGGGATATAATTCCTTGGCCTTTAGTTAATTTCATACTTTTAAAGCATAGCTCTTACATTTCCCACAGAGCAGTACACTGAAATCACAAACTTAACTGTTGCCTCTTGTCTGAGAACACTGTTTGTGCTGTCTCATTTCTTCACTGAAGAAACACATCCTATGAACATTGCCTGACTCTACTTACCCATGCAGTGTAAGAGCGGGATTTCATATAATTTCTTTGATTTGATGGAGGCTCAGCACTTGTACTAAATACATGCCTATATTTTTATAATATTGACATTTTGCATTTTGTTTTGTACACTAGATTTTTCTATTGTGGTCTATGCACAGGTAGATATTATTCTCCAGTTATTTCATAACATATACTATAATTTCTATTATATTATATTTCAATTGAAAAATCTGTTCTAGGAGTACAGAAAAAATTGCTTGTAGCTTTCAATCTGCTTTTGTGGAAACCCATACTTTCAGGGGAAAATCTAGAGTTTTTGCAAAAATCCTGCTCTTACACACAGCCTCCCAACCTCTAGCAACTCATATTGTGATAACCTCACATACTAGAGATGTCACCTAGAAAAATATCCATCTCCACTTTTTACATTTGACAAAAAAAATTAATTCCTTCAATCTCTCTTTGAAGCAGAATTTCTTACCCATTGAATCACCCTAGTCTCTCCTGTATCATTTCTAATTTGCCTCCCAGGAGGAGACACATAAAAATGTTTTCTGAAGTACAGGCAGTTACATACAAACATATATAGGACTTTACTAAAATCACATGTGCAATGTTCTCTTTTGTTAAGTTTAATGCATTTTCTTCTTTTATATAGCTTAGGGTATCACACAACTGAGCTTACGAAGTGTGAGCATTCTGAAGATAGGAATTGTTAAGCTTATTGTCTGAACAAAAAAGAGGCTCAAATTAAGCTGTGAATAATTTATATGATTAAAAATATCAGAATATTGATTAGAGTAAGATTTTTCTTCCCTTCTTCCATCAAAAAAAACATGAGATTCATTCAGTGAGGGGCAATTACTCTGGTACCGATTCAACAGTTTCTTTCCCCTTTCTTTCACTCTTCAGCCCAGTGTTCTCAAAACATACACTGGTGAGGAAAGTTCATACCCTGGAAGTTCAGCGTTTCATGTTTGGCCAAAGCAAAGTTAGGCTATTAAAGTAAAATGTCAAGATAATTTGCTTTTTAATGATCTAACATAATTGGACGCAGGGCTTCAGACAGGAACTAACTTCAAAGCTGGTAAGAAAAGTAATCTCAGCACAAATGTGCTGTTGACACATTTTTACTTTCAAATACTTCTTTCAAATACTTTTCATGAATGCAATAATGATAATTTGAAAGTTTATAGGTATTTGCTATAATTACTCATTAAAAAAGCATGGACATAATGGCTAATCTGGGACCATCGCAGTCAGGTTGGCCTCCAGTAATGGGTAACTATATTGCAAAACTAGGAAAATACGGCCAAACAAATAGTCAGTTTCAATTTTGTGCATTTTCACTGCTTTCAATTTTTGGTACTGTTGTTGTGGTAAACTGGTAATTTATGTATGTGATGCTTGGCTACTATTGAGGTGAACGAGTACCTGAGAGAGAGGTTTTGTTGTTGGTAGTCAAGTAAACCCTCTTAATAGGTTCAGCTTTTTAATTTTGTTTGTTTGAGTGTCAGTCAGACCCTGAACTCATGACAGATTCAAACACATTCGTTTGTCTATTTATTTAGTTATTATTTAGGTCTGGGTTTAGTCTCGTTTGGTATTGTTCTTTCTACACAAGAAGTGAAAAAAGTTGGGATGAAAAAACCCAGACACCTGTGAACCCAGGAAGTTTCAATTTTTACCCTTCCTCCACATTTTTTCGTTCTTTTAATAAGCTATTTTACTGGTTTTAAATAGCTATATATCAATCTGTGTCTTCAAGGATAAAGCTCGATTTGTTTAAATGGTTTGGATAAAAATATTTTGTTATTTTCTTCATTGTTGCTTAGTCCTGGATTGGACTCCACTTAGACCTTCCACTCTACTTCTGGCAATATGTAAAGAACGGGTGGCATTTTCTCACACTAGTGGCTGGATGGGAAAACTGCCAGCCCTTATTATTTTGGTAGTTTTTTAATGAAAAAAAGGTACTAGTAAAACCCCTTTTATGCAGCCCCAATTCAGACTTTGTTCTGCTGTAGGTACATTTTTAGGAAGAAAATTTTCTCTGATTTTCCTCTTAACAAGGGCATTGTTTGTGATCTAGTAACAGATCTAACTATCCACTCTATTACCTTTCCCATGTGTAAAATTCTTGCAGATTGATAATCCCTTTAATTTCCTGTTTTTAATGAATGGATTTTATATAACTGTTCATTAGTGTAATTGTTGTTGATTTTTATTTTTCACTTCATTATTTCTCAAAAAAACTTTTGCCACTGTTACTTTCTTAGCAAAACAGAGTAAATTAATCTCAGCATCTGGGAACACTGTTTGTAGGTGAGCATAAATAAGGTGTGAGACATTCCTTATGTTAGAAATCTTGCTTATGCTCACCTGAAAACTGAGCTCAGGGTGCCTGAGGGTACATTTAGGGGGCATTTAATTGACATTTAGAGACATCAAGCTCTTTAATCTCTACAAGATACCTCTTTGATAAGACAGTCTGCTCATGCTATTAGTGTTCTGTGAGTCCTAATTCGATAGAAACAGACTGATAGCAGGAGAGCTCTGTTGTGCCACTAACAAGTTTCAGTAACTACGAGCTTAAATGAGAGCTGAAATAGCAGTCCTGAATTAGTCCAATGCTAATAACCTCGTTTGTTCATTCATTTCTAATTGATAGTCTTAGAAATGGCTCCTCTTAGTTTGAGCACCAAGGAAGTACCATAAAGAAGCACTCTGTTTCCCTAAAGGCTTGTTACAATTTTCCCACTTGTTTTTAATTTACATATCAGTCATAGAGACACTGGTGCTGATCTCCTGAGCAACTTCTATGCAACTTCAGAAGAGTAAAAAAAGGATGGTAGGGCTGGAATAAAGGCAGACACTTCAAAACCTGAATGTGAATAGCTGGCAGACCAATAAGATGGGAATGTATAATAATCACTTTATGTTAAGAGATGCTTAAGCTTCTGTGACACATTTATTGTGCAGTTTGAAGTCCTGGCATGAGCCTCTCATGGAGATGTTAAACCAGCAGCAGAAGCTCTATTAGGAGTTGTGGTTGTTTACTCTTTGTCATTAAAGGCCAGTCACAAACACCATGAATTTCATATTGTTGCTCTTTCTAATCTGTAGTAGGGGATTTAAGAGTTTAGAAATGGATCAATTTATGCATTTCTAGTGAGGCTATTACAATAGAAAGCAGCAATAAAGTTGTACTTTCTGCTTTATTTCTGTAACTTGTTTTCTTGTTATTTATTCTGTTTCAGTGTGACTTACACATGCTATGCTGTGTCTTTATTTGGATATCATTTGGCATTTGATCCCAGGCCCAACTACAAAAAGCTACAATTATTTGAACCAAAGCTAACATTTACCAGAATAATATTGGTATTAAAAGAAAATGAATCTATTCCTATCTAAAATTTCCATGGGCACTTTGTTAATCAGGATTTTCATCAAAATTGGATGGTTAATTTCAAAGAACTTCCAGCTATTGCAAAAGGGTATGGTTAACCCTATTCTTGGTGATCATTAAGTAGAACATAACACTTTAACTTTGAAGCTGAGTATCAAACAGAAGACTATCACAAAGGCAAGATACACTTGCCTTATGTAAACTTTACAGGATATTATTATTATGGGTTTCTTCTCTGTAAGACCAGACTGACAAAGAAGGGCAACAGTTAAATTTTTAGAGATTTAAATACTGGAATAATCATCTTTGCCAATACACTTCTACAGTTGCAGACAGAAGTGTAGTGATTGCTTGGACCCTGAGAGAAGTGCAGTATATTGTAGTGCTGGGACAGAATTTGATTATGTACTCCTCGATCTCTGTGGTGAGCACTTACACACGGGAGCACTTCAAAGGGCTGTGCTGGAGAGAAAACCCTCCCCGCCAGGAGGAAGGTTGGAGCAGTCACTGGAGCTCACCTGAGCACAAGACTGACAATCCCAGGGCCCTTGGGTAGGAAAGACTGCCAGGGTGATGAGGAGGGAGTAAGGAGGTACTACATGAGGACTGTAGAGGCCGTGATGAGGATGGAGCAGAGTGCCTAGGGTGGAGAGGAGGAATGGGTTTGAGTAGATGGAAGGAGATCACTAATGACCTCAGAGGTATGTGTGTGGTACTGGAAGCAGTCAGTGGAGATTTCAGCTTCTTTGAGAAAGAGAATGACAATAAGTAAGGGTCAATGAAGTTTGAAGAGCTCTGAATGGATTAAGGCAAGTTATCACAGAGCTGTGGAAATCTGGCAGGGCAGGCAGGTGTCATTCCCACTTTTTTCTCCCCTCCTCACCCATGTATTCCACCAAACCTCTTTTCTTGGGATCCCTGTCTGCTTTCCCTCTTCCCTAGACTCAGAAGCCATATTCCTCATTCACACCCATCCCAGCACCTGGCCTTAGTGTCTACTTCACTCCTGCAAGACACAAAGGTTCCACTGCTTCCCTGCATCTGGGCCCTCCTTGATCTGCTGCACCTTCTGGCCTGGAGGGAAGGAACGGGGCAGGGTTGGTCTGCTGAGTGGAGACCAGAGAGTGAGTCTTTCTGCTGTTGTCATTCCCAAAGACAAAGCTGTAGCACTGACATCTATTTCTGCTGGGAAGGGCTAGTCCTGGTGCAGCTGCTGCTGCCTTGGTCTTTGGCCTCTGCTTTAGCAGCAGCATCCAGAGAACACAAGAGTTTCACAAGCAGGAGGTGGGGATTGACACAGGCAAAGTGCAGTCTGTTGGCCACTGAATTTGACCATTAACCATTAATGATCCATTTCAACAGAAATCAGTGATCAATGGGAGTACATTACTCATCACTCATACCCACTCACTACTTACATGGGTTAAGGGTAAGAATGGCAACGCAAAAACCTGTCAATCCTAAATTATTTTTCTCTGTGTGATGCTTGCACTTAATTGGTTGAATATAATTAACAATGCTTGTGTATCTTCTATAATTTTATTTTCTGTGCGGGAATGCCCAACCCAAAGAGTCTTTCTGATGTTACTAAACTCCACTTTTCTTCATGCTAAAACCTCTCTGCTGAAGCAAGGTCATTTCTGGCTGTGGAAAAGCTTCACACCAGCATGGTTCAAAGAACTTATTGTGGCCCAGATTAGAAAGGCATTCAGATACTTACAGATGGAAACTGGCACATAAGACATCAAAGCCCCTAACTCCCACTGATTCACTGATACATTTTTAAATACCTTCAGATCAAAAAGGCTAAATCCACTAAGGAACCTAGATCCTACTTGCAAATTAAGATGTGTACTTTCAAAATTAAATTGCTATTAGAAATATCAAAAATTCTGAGTAACTGCTTCCTTACTCCAAAGGTGCTTAAATTCTGCTGATTTGCATCCATAACAGCCCCTCCACGCCTCTTGCTGGCTGGCATTCACAAAACTCTGGGTATGCCAAGGACATCCAGATGTACTCACAAACTAAATACCCAAAACATCTCTAAGACTAGTCATTCTCAGACCGCACACTGGTCAGGCAAAAGAGAAGGGGATGTGCACCTTCCACAACAGCACACCTCTGAGGTGACCTAGTCACCTTGGCATATAAGGCCTTCTGCTGCGGAACTGGAACAGATGCTGCAGCTGCATTCCTCTTCACTCAAGTGAATACACAAACAATGTGTTCCAGTCTGTGGTGCTCTTGGGCTCCATGGTGATGCTAGGAAATTGACTGTCCCTCACTGCAATTTCTTTCTGATTTTTCGTTGACTTGGGGCCTCCTAGGATTTTCTTCTAGGTGCACAGTATGGTTCCTACAGGTCACTGCACTGTTTAAAGGTTAGGCTTTGTCGTGCCTGTTACTGAATTTTCCAAATTCTCTCCAGGCATTTTCCCAAATGGCCAACTTTAGCACTTTGGCTGCCTTAATTCCCAACTGACTTCTTCCAAGTCCACTAAACCACTGCGTGCCTGGCCCTCTCCTGATTCCTAGGGTTATCTGACCGTGCTGACACAGTGACACTGGAAGCCACTCACTTCTTTCACCTGACCCTTTCCGTGCAGTACGGGAAACAGTGCTTTGCAGCAACCCTCAGCTGCTGTGTGCGTGTGGGATTTGTCTATGACACGTGGGAACTGATAAACATTTTAACCACTGCAGCTACGTTCAGCAGGGATGATAAGTCAAGGCTTTCTGCTCCCTACACTCATAGCCCCGCTGGTCAATAATGTGAGCTGAAATCAATGTGTTAGGTCATGAACAGTGCACATAATGTGCCAGCCATTCAATTGTCTCTGCTGCAGGAGCAATAACTTCTGGTAGAGAGAAAGGATGGGCAGCTGGGGATGATAACCTTCCAAATTGCTCTAACATACGTTTGGAAAGCCCATAAACCTGAATCCCTGAATACAAATTCTCTGCCATGAAGAGTAAGTGCAAGTGCATAACAGGGTTTTTTTCTGTATTGTAGACTGCCAAAGGCAGACAGATCACAAGAGGGACAATCAAGCCTTTTGACCTGTGGCTCAATGCAGTATGCTTGAAAAAAAGAAACTGGCAGTGGTCACTGTAAGGACTACTGAATGTGTTAACAATTTAGGGATCATAATGCTCTCCACAGGCAGTCATTCAGTTCATGTGCCATGGGCCAAGAGGCACATATTTTCTTCAAGTCAACCAACCCACAGCTGCACTTTCTCTCATCATTGCTCTTCTGGGTAAGAACAACTGAACTCTGGCTCTGTAGTCAGGTGAATGGCTTGTTGTAGTCAGGTGAATGCCTCTGGCCAAGACAGAGGCCTGATTTCTGTCCAGATGGGGAATTCTGCTCTGGAAACCTTTTCAGAACATACATTAATTGAGGGGTGGAGCAACCTAACTACATTTTGACCTCACAAAATCTGAGTTTTCATTTCAATTGGAAATCTTTTGTTCTCTGCATGTGATGCATATACAGATGCACCTATATTTTTAAAATGCATTGTGATGCCCTGACCTTATATCCCTTGAAGCAGTTTACTCATCTTACATCTCTTACTCAGATGTAGTGGTCCTCTGAAAACAGTGATCAGTGACACTTTAAGTTGTGGTTCCTACTGTTCCAGCCCTCCAATAAAAGGATTAACATTGTGCAGAATCTCCAAGAATTTTAATTTTGTTTGGGATAAGGCCCAAAGAAACTGTTCTTTAATGGGCTCCACACAATCTCCTACAATATCAAGGTTTTTCCTTCAGGGACAGTTCAACAAATCAGAAATATCAATGTTTCAAAGTTTGCTTCATAGCTATAAAATGTTAAAAAAAGTGTGGATTTGAATAGTGAGTTGACAAAACACACTTCTTTATAAAATAAAGAATAATAGAGTAAAGGTATTATTCAAGCAACAGGTCTATTACTTTCCAACTCCTTGACACTTTTCATATCCAAGTGTCCACAGAATAAACACACATTATTATTTTGTATTTAACAAACCCTTTCAGTTATATGTTTAGGAAATTTGGATTCACTTATGTTGTTTTCATTTAATTTTATTTATAATTAATTCTATTGTCAGACAAATGTCACTCTTGATTTCCCTTGACCTTACTTGTTTCTTTTGGAATTTTATCACAACTTTGTACAATCTTGTTTTTGAAAGGCCCCACTTTTTCCTGACTTGTCTTTCCTATGCTCTAATAATGCTCTATAAAGCATTTTTGTGATGAAAGACCAGATAAATTATTGTATGACAAAGTTAAACCAGTGGGAGTCCACCCTGAATATAGACTACTAGGAAGGCAATTACAGTGTTACTCGTAACAGTTATGATTTACTTGATTTTGGTTTCTCTTGTGCGAAAATCAACAAAGCTGTTTTCATGCTTCTGAGAGTAATTTTCATCTTGACTCATTCTTCTCAGACACCATGAAGTGCAATAAACACTTCTGATATGTTGCCCAGTCTGGAGGAATTGTTTCTGTCTCCATTTTTATAGATGTTGATCACCTCCATATAACAAAGAGGTATAAAGTACTGCCAAATAACCCTGTTTAAGAACGGGACAAAAATGGCCTTGTTGAGTCCATAAGGGCAAGCCTAACCTCCAATAAATGTAATGTTTTCCAAAGGCTGGAAGGACAAGGACAAACAGGAAAGTAAAAGATCATATTCCACATATCTCACTGCTGGTAGCTACAAGAATGAGTCTGAGCCTATTTCAAACTTCCACATTCATAGACGTTTCTTGAGGAGTGATGAGATGTCTGGGGCAAGTCTGTTACTGTAAATAAAGAGAAGCTCTGCTACCAGTATTTATCTCAGTATATGTCTCCTTTAGTAGCCATCATTGCTGAGACAAACTACAGTTACTACTGTCTTCAATAGGAAACACTGCAACTGAGAGGATGACCCATTTGGGAAGGGTTGTAGAACAGGGGGTTAGGTGTTATCTCTAAGGTGTGCCTTACAAGTGCTCAGCATTAAAGAATAAAGTAGGCTTCACCTCCACTGATAACCTGAGGGGCAGTTGGGAGTCCTTGTTCAAAGGAGGACTAGTGCACTGCTTGGCAGTCTGTAGAACATTTATTCCGCTGCTGAAGGCATCCTGAAGGAAGAATCTGGGAAATAGCCCAACCGAATGGTTAATGCTTCTCAATCTGCAGAAAGAAGAACTCCAGCCCAGAAGCAGATGAGCGTAGCAGCAGCTGATTGGCAGCTTTCCTGGTGTACTGGATAGGGGCCATTCCACGCTTATTTTTGCAAGGTAAATAACTTGGAGTCTTGTTCAGGTTGTAAACACAAAAGGGTCTTGAATCAGGACAGTACCTGAACATAAAAGATTAAAGTAATTCTTAGTCAGGACAGAGCTTTCCTATGTTCAAAGTAATATGCCTAACAGGTCTATTTTCTTTAACTGGATTCAGGCTATGATGCACAGTATTGCCAATCTCATCTTCAAAATTCATGTAACTGGAATAACATCAGAGCTGTTTAAAAGTCACAAGACTGTAAATCTTTCAGTTTTTATTTACTTGCTATTTTATTCTTTAGGCTACATTTCTGAAGCAGCTTCAAACCTTTCCATGAGATCAGAAGGGCTCAAAATGTACTCAGAAATGAAGATTCCTTTGCAGTTTCTTGCTGCCAGCTTTTGGGACTTGAAGAGAAAGCATTAACAGTTGTGATACTTGCAATAACTTTACAAGAATTGGCAAAGCTGCCTCTGCCTCTGTCTAAATTTCAACTTCCATGTTTCAAAATTTTCAGCCTAAAAGCAAAAATAACTAGAAAAAAGGACATAACCACTTCACATATGTGGGTGTGTGCAACCCATGTCATAGGGTTTTCTTCTGAACACTCAGCAACCACAGCTGGCTTGGCTAATGATTCTTTTTTAACAGAACTATTTATTCCCCTCCCCCTCTCTGTAAAAGCAATTTTAGACTTATCTTTTCTTTCTTTTACCAAGATACATAGAGTATCTCACCCTATGAGGGAAGTAGATCAGCTGAAAAGAGGCAAAATATGTTAAATCTCATGTAAAAAAAACTATGCTATTTGAAAAAGCCTGTATATTTCTTCGGTCATCTAAAATTAAAGTGAGAATGACAAAAGACAGTTGCAGTAGAGGAGAAGAAAAAAAGAAATCAAAGGAGAGAACATGAGGTTGACTGTACAATGGGTATTTATTGACAGACAGAAAATTTGGGCTCAGGACTCACACAGAGAAAAAAGAAGGGAGAATCAAACTGATTGTAAGGATAATACAGTTTTACCAGTCTTTCCTTAGGATTCAAGCTGGGGTTGCTGCTCTGGACTGCATCAAGATTAAGTAGGAAACAGGGAGTTGTAAGAAACTCACTGATGTCCTATTTGACTTAGTGGGTCTATGAATAGGTGCATCCCAAGAGCCAGCCACCACCCTCACACAGCGCACAGTGTTGTCAAGGATTTAAAAGTATATGCTCTTGTCAGCTTCCTAAGGCACTCTGCCAGTACTGCTGCTGATATGAAAGCTGGAGAAAGCTCTGAAAGTGTGTGAGGGGGAAATGTTCACCAATTGACTTCAGTAAGCTCACTCAGGTCTCTGCAATGATGGTTTCAGGGATGCAGATGATGCAATGGATACTGTCAGTCATACCTGAGAATCTGAAGGTTAGTGAGCCTTCGAAGGCGATTCCAATACTGGATGCTATTTAATTTCCCCTGGGGGATACCAAAATGGGTATTTGTCAGTACTGGTCCCACGAGGATTTTTTAGCAAAGAATTTAAGGGGTAAACATTTTGCCTTCTACAGCACTAGAGGTATAGTGGCTATTCTGCCTCTGGATTTGCTCCTGGGCAGCTTAACTCTATTCTCTCTCATGTTTCATGGCAATGCCATGATTTATTTGGAATGATGACAGAGGAAGATTTATGATTATATTTACGGAACATCCGATGAAGAAAAACCACTGAAAACAGATTGGAGGAGTTGAGCTGTGCATCTCAGCGACCTTTAGTCAGTCCCTCTTGAAACTGAAAACAGACACAGAGAACAGCTGCAGTTGCTTTAACTGAATTCACTGTGAGAAGTAGGGAGTGCTGTGGGAGGGGACCGAGGTGTTTATCCTGATTTTGGAGAATACTGGCTTTCAAATTTTGATTCCTTATTTCATGCTGGGCAGTGATCCCTCTGTGCTAGCAGTGGGAAATGTCAAGCAACTGAGATCAGTCAGGCATGATCAGCATTATGATTTGATTTTCTAGGGGCTATGTCAGCAATGTGTTACAGAAATTCATCAAATAAGAAAATAAAAAAAGTTTATGCCTTGAGGGACAGTTCCTCAACAATCTCCAGCTCATCTGATCCCAGGTTTCAACACTAACACATTCTAATATACCCCCTAGACACCCACTAAATTTCACAGTGTTTGAAATAAGCAGTGGATTTTGAAGCACATTCAAACAGAAACAAATTCCCATCCTTAATTACAGCAAAGTTTTTGGTTATTTTTCCTTCTGTTTGTGGTTACAACAGACCAAGTTAAGGTTGATGCAACAGAATTAAACTTAAGAGCAGTAAGATAATAACTTATTTTGGTTCTTACTATTGCTGTTATATGGAGGGACATACCCAATGTAAATTATATGTAGAACGAATTGTCATCCATTAATTCAAATGCCAGATAAATAGTCTGTGAGATTCCTCCCACCCGCCCCGAATCACTTACTTACGCTTCTACCCCCGATTTCAACCTTTTTCTCAAATAGAGTACATTTCTAGGGGATGTGATTTGCCTTTCTTCTCTCAGCATTATGACACAGCAAATGGATATCAAAACTGCAACTGATAATTGCCTCAAGAGGTTGTGATACCTGATGAAAATAAATAAGCAGCAGTAAGCAACCTTGTAACAGTTAACAATATATAAAATAAATATCTTTTCAGTATTTTCTGCAGCACAAAATCACCCTCTGGTGAGGCAAGGTGGAGTGCTCTTCCACATTTTCAGCCTTTTCTCGGAGCTGGTAGAAAGAATGACAAGAAATAGGGAGCAGTGAAGAAGCACTCTGCTTCTGTGGGATATTTAGAACATGGTGGACAAGGAAAGACAAAAAAGTGCAGCAGAAAATGTTAAGTAAGGAGAAGGCACAGAGTTTGATACTTATGGAATCTTAGAAGTGAGAAGGAATCTCTGCCAAAAGGGACTGTTTGGTAGAGGGGATTATACAGTCTCCAGGGCTTTTGGTCCTTTAATTATTTAGGGCCAGCTTAATACCTTTATTCGAGTAACTCTTCATTCCTGAGAAAATGTACTTGCTCACCATGCAAAGTACAACAGTCACATCATCAGGAAACCTGGTAACAATATTCAACTGTGTAAACCCAACTCTGATCCAGAAATTTTAATGACTGTAGCAGAACAAAGCCCTAAAAATATGTTCGTTAAAAATAATTCTTTTTGTGACTGCCTAATGCATTCTCTTCAATCAACATACTTCTTATTTGACTGAATTTAAATAATTTTTTTAAGTTCTATAGATTTATACAAAAGATCCATAGCTATTTAACACTGTTTGTTCACCTTCTTTAATTTTTGCAAAACCCCATATTTTCCCTAACTCTACTGAAAAAACTGACATGGTCAAAACTGCAAAAAAAAATTCCCTGCCATTGATAATTACCACACAGTTCTTCCAGCTGACAAATTCTGCACCATTGACTGCCTACTGAGATGCAATCAAAATCAAATGGGTGGAAATAACTCTGAAGTGGCAGCTTTAAGCTCTAGCAAAGGAGCACAGAGCCTTATTTTCATGACAACATAGAAAATTGCCTTCTGGATCAAACTAATAATCCATTTCACCTCCAGCAGTGGCAATAGGAAATGTTGTTTGGGGACAACTCATAATCCTGCCTCTCTGCTGTTCATCCCCCTTACATTCCTCCGCTACCCGCCACTACACCAAGGATGCCAGCAAGCATGTTCCTACCTCTTCATTTTAGTGTCTCTTTATGGATCTGCTGCTGTGGAATTTTTCTGCTTTCTCCTTTTTTTAACTTGCTGGTACTGTGGACCTCCACAGCTTCCTGTGACAGCAGATTTCAGAAGGTAGAGCAGGTAGTGGCATTAAAAAAAGGACTTTCTTTTGCAGGTTTTAAACTACTCTCCAACACTTTCAGTGAGTGCCCATAGGATACCACAGGGCTTGGGAAACAATAGTTCTGTATTTGCTATACACTGCTTCCATGATTTTATAAGCCTTACCCACATATCCCACTCAGCCCGGGGGAGGAATAAGATCATAAAAAGTCCCAGCCTTCTCTGATTCCCTATAAAGGCAGCTACTCCATCCTTTAATCATCTTAGTTGCTTTTCTCTTCATTACCTCTAATTTCCCTATGTCCCTCTTAAAACATGTAAATCGGATTGTACACAGTGTTCAAGATGTGGATACACCAAGCTTTTATGTTTTCTGGTTTGCTCTTACTATCGTTTCTGAGAACAGCCCAAAATTTTTTGGCATTTTTATCTGCTGTTGCATGTCAAGCAGATGAGTTCAGACCTGCAGGTCTCTTTCCTGAGCTTCAGCTGCCAGTTTTCAGTTCAACACTGTGTAAAGACCGCTTAGATTATTTTCGCTAGATGCACCATCTACACAAGAACTTATCCATCACTTTTTACTGCACTCACTCAGCTGTGTATCATCTCTCTAGAGCTCATTACTTCGTATATGTCATTTGACTCCCTGCAGGAGTTCAGTATCATCTGTGAACTGACATACACCTGTACCCCTTCCCTCTGCATGTTATTGATGAATATCTTAAATAAAACTAATTCCCTACAATACGCTACTGCTTACTCTTCTTTATCCTGAAAAGGGACAAAGAATTCCAAAGAATTCCCTACTCAGCAGCTTTCAAATCATACGAGCATCAGTGCCACAGTAACTTCATTTCTTTAGTAGCTTTCTGCTAGGCATCTCACAATGGGTTTGTTGAAAATCCAAACATTGAAAAACCAATCCATGTATCTTTGACACATAGATAACGTGTAGAACTTCAGAAAGCTAGTGAAGCAGGACTTCTCTTTGCAGGATTTCCCTTTACAGAATTGACATAGTGCAGTGAAGGCCACCACTTGTATACAGAAATGGTATTAAATCCTGCACTAATCCAAGTGTTGGCTGCCAGAAGCTGTTTCTGAGCAGTGAAAAGATGAGAGGGATGGCTTCTTTCTATATTGACTTGATCCTTTGAATTTCTACCTAGGGTGGAAAAGCTTAGACCAAAACAGCCCGAGGGAAGAGACGCTACAAAATTTGCAATAAACAAAAACAGATCTGCTTTGGATGGACCAAAACAAAGTCCAGTGCCTGCAGAAGCTTTCTCACTGTAGAAACTTTCTCCCCTACAGGTTTCAGGCTAGCTAGCTAGTAAGGACCTTGAATTTTAAACAGCGACAAGATCAATGTCAGAGTTTAAAAAACAGAAGGTAAATTTGGAGTGGATAACTCTGTCCTCTGACCCTAAATATCTGAAAAGCAGAAGACATAAAGGCTTTTCCTGCAGAGCTTCTGGGCTGGCCCCTCTGGAGCTATTTCTGCAATCCCAGATCTTCATATGTTTGTTTCACTGGTCTCTTTTTGAGTGGTTTTCTACAGAAGAAGAGGCCATTCATGAAAAGCAGACAGCAAGGTAGCTGCAGGCTGTCATCAGCCACAAAGGTGAGTCTGGATCTTGACACTTTTCCCCCAGACTGAGTACCTGTTTTAAGCTGTGAGCCTTGCAGTGAAGTACTGCTTAACACCAAAGTCAAGACCTCTTTCCTTAAAACAAAGGTGGGGAGCAGAATCCAAGCTCTGATTCTAAATTGGCTTTTCTTACATCACCATCCCAATACTTTCTGAACTCTAACAGATGTATACGGTATAAACTTCTGGGTAAAAAACCTGGATTAGATCTGGAATCTATTAATAATTGATTAATTAGCATTGGCACATTCCTTTGTACAGAATCAGAAGTTTTTGGGCTAAGCTGCCCTAGGATTATTAAAATAGTAATAACGTAAAGTCTGCTATATATTCACACAAGCCTAATTTTTAAGTTTGAAATTCTTTTTCTCCCCTTCATTTAGCTTGGTATTATTTATTAATCTATGATACACTGAAGTTTTACTAACATGAACCCTATTCGGCATATATAGATATCTTCCACAGAAAGGTAGATTATTGTTCTATTTATATCTGTAAATTGACAGTTACACTTGACATGGGAATTATTTTAAAATAATGTTTCATATTACAGTTGCCTTTATACCTGCAATCATATTTATAAATATGTGATGTAGCATTACTTCACCGTTCTACTGAGCTTACCAGAAAAAAGAGAACTGAGCATCATCTATATTATTTTTCTTAATTAGGAATGTTTTTTCTATTATCTGTGTAAGAGTTCACAAAGCATAACCAAAAAGGGAATATTTCTCACTAGCAACTATTAGTAGCTTATCACAATATTGCAATAGTAAAACTATTGTAGATTTCCTTAAGAGTCAAACTAAATTGTACACCTCCAGATAAAGATGATACTGGAGGTGCATGTGCCTACTGCATTTGGTAACAAGGTGGGAGGTGATGGCTTGTGGATTCTGTGAGCCACTGCTGTAGCAAGAAGTTAAAACCTTAACTTACTTTGCCTAAAGAGAAGTTTGAGTGTGGTGAAGCTCTTCTGTGTTCAAGCTCATGAATTTACTGATTTGTACTGCAAAGCATCTCTGCAAAAGAATATTTGATACTCAGGTTTCTTTACAAACATAACATGTTTTCACTGCAATAAAAGTAAGGGGAGATATATAAGAGTATGTTTAAGCTCAGCAATTGCAAGGCTCCTACAAGTAACAGATTCCAGGTTGGTAACTCCTGAAGGCAGCCTAGACCAACTGTCTTCATTATCCAGAAGTACTGCTCTGCTCTGTTCAAACCTGGTATCAATTTTACCTCTGATTCCAGTGGAAACAGAGTAAAACCTTTCACTCACATGTTCTTCTAAGGAGCTGAGGTTTGCTTAGCAGCCTTTGACATTTCAAGGAGCGAACTGTAGGCCTTATACCTCCAGGCAGAAGGTACTCATATGACTCCGAAAGAGCAAATAAATGGTTTGCAAGTGAGACTCAACTTGTTTTACACTGATGATTTTTGTATCATTTTAGAGTATACGACCTCAGGCTGGCCTCAGAATATGGCACAGAAGTTCCCAGCAGCAGCTCCCACTTATTCTTGGACTTTTGCAGGTTCATGCTTATTTTTAACCTAGAAATATCTTTTTAGGGGGTTGTGTTCTGCCTGCTTCATAGTTTGAATTGTATTTGTAAAATCTGAGGGAATGGGATGAGCTACTGAAGTAAATCTGTTCTGGGGAAAACCATACAGAATTTACAGAACTGACTGAGGGGTTTTTTTGACACAGAGATGTCTATTCTGTTCAGCTGCTGAATGGTCAGAAATAATACTTGCCTGAGAAACCATCAAGTGCAAACCTCTGCCAGAGTACAAATAATTTTAAATGGTGAAGTTAGGATTTTCAGTGGTGGCTGAGAAGACAGATATACAATTCGTGTTAGGTTTAAGGGAAAGGTTTCCGGAAACCTGAGGTGTAACATTTATGCTAATACTTAGATGCATAATATAAGATAAAATGTTAAGGATTGTTCGGAGAAAAAATTGTGTTATTTTGTTCAGTGCTTCTGCCCTTTTACTCTGACAAGGCAAATCAGTTAAACCACTGATCTTTCTTAGGTTTGATTTTTTAAAAAGTCATAATGTGGTAGAAAATCTAACAAAAATTACACAAGAATTTATCAGTTCCTTTAATGATATTCACTACTTTCCCACTATGTAGGCCAGATATATTTGCACTATAAAGAACAGAACTGTAACATTCAAAACAAGCAAACCTACATGGCAATTAATCTTTGCTGAAGAGAGAAATGAGGTGGTAAAGAAGCAATGTGCTTAGTTCTGCTCTCAAATGTGAGGCAAAAGTAAAGACTCAGATACAGAAGATCTTTCTTCTTCCACACACAGACATAACAGCATTTTCTTCTTTTTTTGATGCTGAACAAAATTTTCTATTAGAAGAGAGAAGAGTGCATCTGATATTCCCAGGAGAAGAGATTAACAGCAGAAACAGGTACGTACAGAACCTTGTTGGTGAGATGATATTGGAAGGAAGGTGATAGGGAGGAAAGAAGACAGGAATGGATGGCAGTGTCCTGACTTGCAGGGTGAAGCAGTGAGAGTCACAAACTAGATCTTTTCTACATAACAGAAAAGCCAGGGCAAGACAGGATATGTGGAGATACACAGAACAGGGTGGTCTCTAGTCACTCTACAAAATTCTGCTCTCTGGAATCCATTGATAGGAAGATGTGGTATTAATTTCATATAATGGCAGATCCATCTAAACCTGCCATCATCTACACTGTTAAGTAAAAAATTACGGTGCTGTGTGAATGTGTAAGATTGACAATATAACAAAAAATTTTATGGATATTAATGTGTGTTTACAGATGAAAACCACCATTTTACCCCCCCCTATTTTTGGCAATTTTGGTCTTGCTGTTTGATATTTTGGCCTGGGACACAGTAAATAATATCTAGGAGAAAGGGAGTCTATACCAGGAACTTCTCTGGCAGAGCTACTTTGGCCAGTTTCCGCATACACATCAACTCCCCAAGTCTCTGTGAACAACAAGGAGAGTATCACACAGACATTCTGTAAGGACAAATTCAATACAATCTGCAAAGCATTAAGGCCCCAACCCTGTATAATTTGTGTATCTGGAATCAATTGATGCTAGGTGTTTAAATGTCACTGAGGGTCTGGGAAACAAGCACTCATATACTGGATTCCAGTCCAGATACAGATGGTGAGAAAATTTACTCACACATCCTCATGATACCACTAGTGGAATTCCACTAGCATGGAATTACTTTCACTCAAGTTTAGGTATCCACAGTGTACAAAGAATGAGCTGCTGAGGTTCCCACTATTGTTTGATAAGGCCTTGTAAACAGCTGATGGTGTTTAGGGTGCAATTCATCCAACCGAAAATATTTATTTTAAGAGGGGATGAAGCAAGTTTTAAACCCCACTGGTTAGACTGAGTAGCTCTCTCCTAGAAGGATAACTAGCTCGGGTGCAAACACCTCCACATAGACAGCCACACACAGTCTCTTGAGATGTTTTTACATTTCTGTGGGGGATCATATATCTCTTACCATTCCCCAGGACCCTGGGATGATCATTCTGCAGCTTGCAGGGCAGGCAGGTGACACTGAAGAGTAGATGAATCTTCCCAGCTCCAACCTGTGAAAACAGCCCTGCAGAAAGAGCTTCTTGCTGAAAGAAGGCTGTGGCAGTCAAATGTGCTGGGTGAAGGGAACAGATCTTCAGGAAAATGGTTGCAAAATTTCACTGGAGCACGAAGGAGGCTTTCAGCTGATCTGGAAAAGTGGGAGCTGACACATTCCTCTGTGCCGAGCTGGCCGGTATGGGTAAGCTTTGTGCACAGATGGTGCTCTGGCTGCTGGTCTCCTAGCTGTGTGCAATCACAGAACAGTTAGCCTTCCAAACATGCCAAACCCCTACCCACTTTTTTCCCAAGCCTCTTCCCATCCCCTCTCCTCCATCCTAAAATACCCCTGGCAATTAAAATGCCATCACTCTCTGTAAAATGTGGGTGTGAATCACAGGCAATTAACAAAGGAAAACCAAGAGTGCACTGAGAAAACTGTCGGTTCAGTTCTGAGTAGGAGGAAGACTTTTTGCAATCAGAGCACTTTTCCAAGCTTGTAAAGCTAGGCTGACAAGCTTAACTTGTTCACAAACAGTGCCATCAGTCAAAAATGAGACACTGAAGTTTCACTATACTAGTAGATGTGACACCTGTAATGGAAAGTATCCTGTCAATGTATTAGCACAGAAGAAGAAGCAGTTGAAACTCCTCAACATTTCTGTATACTAGTTTTAGCCATATGACTACAGTTTGAGGAGGGGGCCATACAGGTTTGCTTCGCTTAGCCTAAAATTTAGTCCTTCAGAAGTTCCAAAACTGTGACAGAGTGCACAAATGAGACACTGACTACTTCATTTTTTTCAAATGAACGATAACATGCATGGAAAGTGCTCTTTTTCCACTTCTTCAGCAATTGAAGTAATTTCTTAAGGACAAA
Source organism: Oxyruncus cristatus (assembly GCA_013399855.1). Lineage (NCBI taxonomy): Eukaryota > Metazoa > Chordata > Aves > Passeriformes > Cotingidae > Oxyruncus > Oxyruncus cristatus. Next base: position 1,609,233 of record VXAY01005125.1, read on the forward strand.
AAATGCTTACAAAGGAAAGCCATTAATTTAATGCCATGTATTATTGCCAAATGACATTATTCCATAAAATGCCACACAGAGGTACAGAATGACTCTGGATGAAGACAGTGAGTGGTTCAGCACAGCTTGCAAATGTGTAAATGTGGAAAATGAACTGAAATAGTGTGCTGAAAACTTAAGAGAATTAATTCACTTTTAGCAATATGGGGGAATGATACTCACTTGGATCTTAGCAATTTTGTTGCTGACCTACAAACTGCAAGTGAACAAACATTTCTTTATGTCAGATGACACAGTTTTGTGAATCACTGGAAACTGCTTTTAACTGCGTCTTATATTTATGCTCACAACAAAGATGTCGTGTTTTACATGGCATTACATGTCAGGGAGCATTATCAGAAGGTTGTCTTCATTCATGGATGCCATTATTCACCAAAATAATTAAATTTGTGATAGGTTACTCTATGTATATTGATTCTCCCAAGCATTTCTTCAGGACCTAGATGCCAACCACACCAACAAACTTCTGCATCTTAATGCAGGCTGGCTGAGCAAAGGTCAAAAGATGTATACAGCAAGCAGATATAGTTGACTCACTTTTGGAAAGCATGTAGATATACACTGCTTTCCCCACTGCGGGAAACTGAGGACTGAAGTGTGTGCAACATTCAAGCTCTAAGCTATATGTAAGAATCTATTCTCTATGATAAACGCTCTAAAATAAACAGAGCATGATTGCCTCGAGAATGTATAAAAACTCTTTAGAAATGGCAACAACTAGTTGTATGCCGAACTTTCAATACCTTAATGAAGTGTTACTGTCCACATTACACTTAAGAGTTTACAGAAACCTCGGTACTCAAAAAGAAGTTGAATTAAAGGAAAATAAGATTTTATGAGTTTGAAGAAAAAAATGTCTAAAGTGCAAGCAACAAAAAAATACAGTCAAAGGGTTTACTGCTTGTATTTTTAAATCTAATTAAATGTTTGGTCAGCCTCTTTGAATTCAGATGACAGAAAATAGATCTTAATAAAGGTTAAGTATTTCTGGCTGAGGTCTAGTAGTGAAAAGAGCATAGAAAAACCTGTGAAGAAACAACAATTTTTGTATTCTCTGCAAAGGAAGGATAGCGTGTTGGTAAAGAGAAGGAATAAATAGCAAAATATATACTGAGAAATATATTCTTTATATATGTGCTCATTGCACAAGCATCGCAAATTTGGAACACTGAATGAAGCAGTGGACCTTAGAGAAAAATAATGTGTCTATTTACTTACAGGCTGTATCATAGCTATGTAAATACAAATAGCTGTGTTGGTGTTAAATGGACAACCCTAAACCTGTCATTTCTTGGATGAACTACTTAAGTATTAACTTTCTTTGCATGAAATGTGTATGCAATGTACTAGATGCTTTGGGAAGACTTTGTTTGAGACACAGCATTCAGCTCTGAAGCCTTGCCTTGTGTGGAAACAGTGCCGAAATGAGTCACAGCCTAAGAGCAAGCAGGCAATTAAACTAAGCCCCTCGTGTAATAGTTTCTGAACTAGATGCACTAACCTGATTGTTTAACCAGCACTGGCTGTGAAGTGCTGCTGTTGGCAACTCAAAGTTGGTACTTATACATGCCTACCAATTTGTCTCATTCCCCGCTGACCTGTATTTACACCCTTCATCATCTAAGGCAGATTGATTACACTTTTTTATGTGTACTATTTCTTATTACTGCATTTGAAAAAGAGAGATAAGTAGAATTTAACCTGTGAGACTGAAACTAAACTAAAAAGGAATGAGAACAAACAACAGTTTATAAATGCATTCAAAAATGTCCACATGTCTATATAAGTAGAAACTTCAGTCTTTAGCTACTTAAACACATTTGTTCTGGCCTTTTAAGCAGGTCTTTATCTCATATATGTTTACACCATATGATCTCTATGTTGGTACTATTAAACAGACTCACAACAGATACTCTTTCTGAAGGTCATGTTTTCAGTTATTATTCTTTTTCTTCCCATTTTCTTTTTAAGAGATTGTCCATGCAATGAAGAAAACTTAATTCCCTGAAATCCAATTCACTCCAGGAAAATCTGGACGATTAAGGACTGGCAGAGTTTGGGTCAAGTGAGTGGCATGAAGCACAGCACTGCTTTTAAAGGTCGGTGATCAGGGTGCAGTGGTTTCTTTTAAATTCAACCTTTACAGTAAATGAAATAAGGAAATGTTGTCTGGGGACAGGGGATGGGAGAACTGTTGCCTTTTCTGTCTTGCTGATATTCATCAAGCCTTATTTGCCACTTCATCATATCTGATGTTGGACAATTTAATGGACAAGGACTGGAAACTCTTTCCGAGTTCTACAATTGAAACAGAAGTCATTACTACTTCAGGTTGGGTACTATATGCAGACCTTTATTTTGCTCCTGAGAACTGGTAAACTTATAAGGAGCTGACAGAAATGCTTATTGTTCCCCCTGAAAAAACCTCTATATTGAAAAGAATTTGACAAGAAAATTTTCGAACAGTGAAGAGTTGAACAGATACTGCCGGAGGCAAACTATGTATATATCTTACACCCTGTCATACATCCGTAAGTGTGATTTACACCAGATACAAGATAAATCCAAAAGGCATTTTTTTTCAAGCTGTTAAGCTAGATTATCAGATTTCACCTTAGTACATATACATATTCACAGTAAAAACTCATTTATAGGCTTGCCTTAAATAGGAAGCCGAGTTTTAAAGTTCACATGGCTCATTTATTTAGTGCAAGTCACCTTAGACAGTCTAACTTGCAGTCTATACGAAGACACAGCAGCTGTGTAGCCAACAGGTTGAGAAATAACTATTCTCTATTCATCAGTTGTGAGACCACATCTGTGGTCACGACTGGTTTGGTTTGGGACTCCCAGTGCTAAAAAGACATTGACAGACTGAAGCAAGTCCAACAAAGGGCCACCAAGGTGATTGAGGCCACATAACATTCAAAGCAGGGTTGAGCCTTAAGCAAGCTTGTTCAGCCTTAAGAAAGCCAAGACTGAAGAAAAAAGTATATAAAATATATAACTACTGTTCTCAACTACTGGAGCACAGGGCTAGGCCAAGAGGCATTTGGTACAAGCTGGAACACAGGAAAGTCTGACTTGACACAAAAAAATTTGTCTTACTGTATGAATTGTCAAATCCTGGGATGGCCTGCCCAATAAGGGGAGTATCCCTCACTTCAGAGATACTCAAAACTCTCCTAGAGAAATAGCCTGGGACAACCTGCTGCATATAGATCTGCTTTGAGCGTAGACTGAACATGGACGTTCCACCCTCCTCATACGGTTTTGTGATTCAATGACTCATGGCTTGTCATGGTTTATGGGATGGAAATTCAAGTGCGCACAAAGCAGAGTGTCCACAGTTGCTTTGGAGGTGGTCACTCAGCAGCACATTTCACACTGAACAGCCGCCTTGCTATTTGACTCTTTCTGCCCTTGATGTTGATGTTTTCATGGGCTTTTGGTTCAAGGTGGAGTTCATGGGGCCACTCTTTTATGAGCACTAAAAACTGCTGTTGTTTATTAGCAATGCATTTTCATGAAGCATTTCAGTTGTGCCTGAACACAGAATTGCTTTGTAACAGGTCATAACACCTTCTTGTGTGGGAAGCAAGCCCTTACTGGTTTAACAGCTTCTAGGAACTTGCACTTCATGACTTCCTCCAGGAGTCTGGAAGTGTAAGTAAGGAACAGCCTTCCCTTAGCTATGTAATCCTGAGTGGGACAGATTGTAAAGATTTGTAGCTCCTTTCATTGCACTTTCCAATACATTAGGAGCAGCAAAAATACATTGAGTTAGAAAGAGTGTGCAGAGTAGGGCACAATAGCGACACCCCTGAGATTAGTGGAACACCACTGCTGACCATTTGTAAGAGAAGGAAAGGAAAGAACTGCAGGTTGTTACATCCATATATTATGCAAGAACTCTACTAAAACTCATGGCATGCATGTATGTCTCTCAATAGGCCAAAAACCAAATCCTACAATTAGATTGATATCGGAAATGAAATAAACAGGAGTGGGAGAATTGAAACTCCGGGCTCTTTATTTAGTCATCAAAGAAATCTATTTTGCAATAAGCTATGTGCATTCCATTAACAGTCTTAGAAGTGCTGAAGGACTAAGAGCAAGGCCCTTCCTGAAGAGATAGCCTGAATTAGTAAAGATCCAAGGGGGTTCTCAAGACATATTTTGAATTTCAAAACCAACTCTAAATCACTGAAGTTACTCCTTGATGCTCCATTAATATTCTCTGCTGTTGATAAGGGCATAATATTGAGCTATAACAAAAGCAAGGAGCACTACCTTTGACCAAGGAAGAGCTTTTGTACAGTCTCCTTTGGAAGAAAAGGATAGAAAAGGCAAGATTATGTTGCTGATCCTTGAAACTGCCTTAAATAGGAATGCAAATTTATCTAAGTGACAGGAAGTAAAGAAGCATTCCTATTCAGGAGAGCATCTTCTTTAAGATGTTTGGGAAGAGAATTGTTTAAGCATCAGTGCTGTGCTAGCCACAGAGAAAGAAAAGTCTGCCAGTTCCTATTCTTACAAGCTACAACCAGGGCTGAAGCAGCATTTGGGGAATCAGGTCCACCAGAAATGCACTGAGAAGACAACCCTTTGAATATCAGTAGCTATACCTAGAGAGAGGCATCAGACACGCAGCAAAATACTAAGCAGAACCTATTGATGGATTGATTTAACAAAGCTTGACCCTACCAGAGGGACAGCAATGCCAGCTGAAGCTAGTTCTCAGTCAAGTTGGCTGGCAATAGGCCTTTTTTGAAAGGATATTGATATAGAACCAAATAAAAGCAGCAGCTGTTGTCTTTACCTTTCCAACCTTGTAAATAAATATGAAACATTTTATTTTGCTCTTGACAGAACATGTAAAAATGCTTTATTCATCCTTACACCTGCTCTGGCAACAGCCACATTTTCTTCTGAGGAACAGCAAATCTGCAAGCTGAGGTGCTTCCAAGCAAGGATTTCAGCAGTTGTTTGCAGCAAAGTCTGCCCCAGAAGGCATCTTCGGGACTGGGAAAACTAGGAGGCAGGCTCGGGCGTGCGGCGCCTAAACTAGCTCGGAACTGGCTCGACCCCCACCCCCCACCTTGGAAATTCCTGCTTTCAGGCCGGCAGCGCTGCAGGCGTTGCCTCCCGAGCGAGAGGCTGCCGGCACATCCCGACAGCGCTGCCCGCACCCCTTCTCCTCGCTG